>MU714373.1:42609-59602 GCA_026770625.1 Nicotiana glauca
TATATATATATATATATATATATATATATATATATATATATATATATATATATATATATATATATATAAGGATTGACCTTATTATCAATTAATAAATTATTATTAGAAAAAAGTTTGATTATATTTCCAATTTTGACCAAAAAAGCGAGAAATGTGTATTTCACGTAAAATTTATATAAAATCTCATCGGAAAAGGTTTAAGGCCTCATAAATATTTTTCGCTTTAGGCCACTATTGTGATTGAGCTGCCCCTGAAGCTAACTTTACCACTGCTCTAAGATTCTCCTGCAAAGTAAATGGTAATTCCATTTAATCATATCCTAGTACCTAATAGCCTTGGTGTCACCATACGTTTAACCCTTTAAAAAGACAATTTGGAGAATGACTTTATGGTTTAATTGAACTCCAATAATCACTTGTATTATTCACTAATGTGAGATTTAAGTGTCTTACGTAGGCTTGTCTTCCTTTTACATATCTATCCAAAAGGATAAGTGTGATTCTTGGAAACAAACCTCCTTTTTTCTTATTTGTTTAATATATAAAGTTGAATGCATGCTTGTGTGTAAAGTTTAGTTGATTAGTGTTAAACAAAGCCATAATTTCCACACCATTAGCGGAGAAAAAGTAGTTTTTTTCCTTTGCCTATTTCATGTGCTGTTTTTCCATAGTTAGTAATTTCCAAGGATTCCTTGTTGAACTTGAAAAGTTGAAAAGGAAAAAGAAGCCATGTTCTATCAAACAAAAGGGGTTTTGGCATCTTAGTGCATCAGTTGAGTGTCTGCACAGGATTTTAATTTTGTAGGTTCTAAATTTTACAACAATAACTTCAAAGGGTTAATAGTTGGTTTTAAATTTGATATTTGCACATATTTTGATGAATCTCTTAATACAAATATACCGTTAGAACAAAATTTACGGGGTTCTGGCGACACGTAACCAAGCTTCTAGCTCCATCCACGTACAGTGAGTGATTCAGAATTTGAGCTCTATCGGTTCAAATTCGCAATTCTACCATACCTCATCTAATATATTTTTTGGTTAAAAATACAGGATATAATCGAAAAGCTATGAGTTCAGATGAACTCATAGACTCTACACCTGGTACGCCCATGCCTTTGTGTGTTAAAGTTGGATCGAACCATAACAAACAAACTATCTCCACCCGTAGGGTGTTAAAGGATAATACAGTGCACAAAGCATCCTATGTCATGTAAGGTCCGAGGAAGGGTAGCATTCTAAAAGGTGTGATGTGCATAACCTATCCTAATGCAAAAATTTGTGGCTGCTTCCACGGTTCGAACTAATGACCTATAAGTCGACAGAGACAATTTTAATGTTGCTCCGCTCCTAAGATGTTAGAGCATGAAAAGTAATGGGACAAATATACATAGATATGATGGGTAGGTGCATTCATTCATACAAAGCTTCACTATGGTTTTTCCAATTGGTGAATAATTTACTTGTCAAGCTAAAGCAAGAGCCCATGTTTCGTGGGATTGTATGGCCATTATGAGTAGTTTGAGATGTTGGCATAATGAAGGAAAAATTCACAAATTATTGAAAATTACTATGAAACTCTAGGTAATTACATTTAACTCAATTTATCCTTTCTTTTTTCTTTGAATAGATTGACACTTGACATTTTTGCATAATAAACACCATTAAATTATAATATATGCCTCAATTCCATATCAAATCACATCGACTATACAATTTCTCATAAACATGTGTTGTGTAAGGATTTATTATAAATTAATTAATGTTATACGTTGGCTGCCAACTTACCACAATCTTTTATCTTTATCCGAACTTACCACAAAATATATAAATTTTATATATTTTTTCGGTTAGTAGTTTTACAGTGACTATGCAGTGTCATTTTTTTCTTTTGTTTCATGTCCGATATTTATATTGGGACTCCGATTAATTTGTATTCGAGCAGCGCCAGTCTCATTACATAGAAAATATGTCATTTTTTGTTTTTCTCATTTTATTTTCGGTTTTACTCCCTCCAACTGAGATTTTTACTTTGAATAGATATATTACCATAAGGGTTAAAACATTCTTAGCTTCTGTTTGTATAAAAAGGAAATTATACTTTTGGTCCTTGAATTTATGTTAATGTCAATTTGTGGTCCTTGCATTATCATAGTTTAGAACATATAACCTTCACTTTTGGTGGAACAAGTGGATTTAGTACATGGAATAGAAGAGTCAACCTGATTCGAAACAAATATTATAATATTCTACACTTTTTATGTCATTTGCCTTTCTTTCTCAATTATTGATTCCTTAAATTAACACCGATTATAATTTAATAAATTTCAATTATCACTCGAGGTTTTACTAACTCAAAAGACGATAAAAGGTGGTTTTAAGATGTGACAGTTTTAAGAGTGTTTAAAGGATTAAATAAAATAATTAATGTTCCAAAATTTCATCCAATAGACGTGCATAATTACTAGGTGGAATAAATTAGCTAGAATTTTTAAAGGACCAAAATCATATTGGAATAAAATAAACTAAGCATGCCAATTCACATACCAAAATCATTTTGGGATTACATCGACTTTTTTTTTTTAAGATTTGAATACCAAACAGAACTCTAGTTTGCTTTTGACCTATAAAATTAAAAAAGACAAATTTTCAAGTGTAAAATTAACTAACTTTATTTTAAGAAAGTGAATAAAAATATGAACAGAACAAAAAATAGTAGAGATTGATGATGAAAATAACAAAAAGAGGGATTATAAAGGGCAAAGACAAAATAGAAAATGCTTAAAGCCAAAGAGAAAAATTGTGGGAAAAAAATGTGATTAATGACTTTCTTGCCAAGAATTATTCTAAAAAACAAAAAACCAATTCAAACACATATCACAAAACTAACTTTTTTCCCATTAGATTCTTTCTTTTTAACAATGATGACACAATTCTTCTAGTTGTAAAAAGCAATAGTCAATCGCTTGATTGGTGCATCCCTTTCATAATTTTTCTCATCAAAAAGCAAGTCCACTTACCACATTTTTCAAATTAATAATAGTAAGAGTTCAACTTCCATATACAACTAATGTAATTTTTTCACGTTATCAAGTCATCTAAAATAATTGCAGATAAATTAACCGTAATTAAGAAAAAATAATTAATTTTTGGGTAATTTTTATCTATAACAACCAAAACATATGTATAAATCTAATGATGTTACAGCTGTATAACAGTCATTCACTATAATACCCAAAAACTATCGGAACAAACGGAGATGTTATAGAAATGGTTGACTGTAGTACCTGAAAATACGATTGATAGTGTATGACCAGGAGGTCGAGCGTAAAAGTAATCTCTTGCAAAAATATAGGGTAAGGTTGCGTACAGTAAATCCTTGTGATCCCGCTCTTTCCCATACTCCTCTCAGAGAGAGCCTAGTGCATCTGACTGCCTTTTTTATTTTATTAATCTATACCAATTCTATCCTAAAATCAAAAGTGTAAAAAGGAAAGAGGGGAAGCTTCAATGTCTACTTGCTTTGAACACAAGAAGGTACCAAAAACTTTTTAAAGGTAGGGTGGGTAGGGTTTGGGGGAAGAACATGGGGTGAGGGTGGGTGGGTATCAATTACCTCCAAGGTGTGAGTAAGTTGTTATGTTATATGTTTGCTTAAAGTTTGACCTTAGATAGCATGATTACCATATGTTATTCTTCATATGTGCATAAAGTTAAAGTGGGGCTTAACTTGCACTAGTGAAAAGAGTTATGGGCCCTATTGTCTCATAATACTCCATCAATTAGCCTTTGAGAGTAGCTTTTCTTCTTGATCATAATCCTATCAATGGGCAATTTTGAACTTGAAGTAAGAAAAAGGACCTCATGGATTTGTTATTTGTTATAGGACAAAACAATGACACCTTAGCAATGACAGAGAAAAAAGTTTTACTAAAATGGGTCCCTTTTGGTTATATTTAAGCAAACTATTTTATGTGGAAGAAAAAGGGCCTTTTTGTCAATCATGTATCCTCCATTATTGATAGGGCCTAACATGGAATTAAATTTTTTATTATGGTGTAGTTTGATTTTTCTTCTTTCTTTTATTATTATTGTATTTCTTTTTAACAATAATGTGACTATACTTTTTTCGAGTCCAGGGTCTATCGAAATAACTTCTATTTTCACAAGTTAGGGGCAAAGTCGGCATAACACTATCTTCACATACTTTACTTGTAAAATTATACTGTATTTTTTTATTGTCGTTAGTTGCTTTTTTTTAGATCAGAAATGATGAAAGATATCTATAGAAGGTTTAAAAAGTATTAAGTTTGGGGCTGATGTGTAAAGAAATATTATGGCATCATGATTTAGGTCTGAATATGTTCAAATAAAAGCAAACTAAATCACTATCCAAAGGGGGGAAAAAGTTTAAATAGTTTTCCAAATAGTAATTTAAATTAGAAATGGTGTTCAAATATCAACTCTCAATTGTCAAATCTCAATAGTTTTAGGTGGACATTTTTGTAAGGCTATTTATGATACGATATTCTATATTAAGAATGTAAAAACAACGAAACACACGAAAAATATGTGTATTCCGCATTTTATGTAAAAATTTCTAAATATTACATATCACATGAAATAAATGTATATTTATCTTTTCTAAAAGTAACTCTTTGAATTTGGTCATACATCTAGAACACAACAACGATAAATATACCTCAATAATAAGTTAAGTTAGGATTGACAATATTAATTTTTATCGATCGCTCCATTGAATTCATCTAGACTCGTCCATACATCAAGCAAAGACAAGTAACTTTGATAATTTTATTAAATATAATGCAAGTGTTTAGTAGAAAATGTAAAATCTGTGGACCATTTTGGTTTTTAACCATCCAATATATATAAGTCAATATATTTCCAAAAGATACCAATTTCTAAATATGGCTAGAAAAGATAATAGTAAACTTTTAGACAAGGTGTATTATAAATTTTTTTTTTTTTTTTTTTTTACATTCTGCAATTTGATGTAAGGAAAATATTAATAAAATTCTTGAACTGCTGTCACAGAATTGAGAGATACATTTCAACTATAATAAATTATTGTCAATTCTAATTGCCCAATTGGACTATAATTGGACCATTAACAAGAAGTACTATCTCTATCCCATTTATTAATATCATACCAAACCAATTTAATACTGTCCATTATTATAAAAAAGTTGATTGAGTATGATCTTTACAAGATGAACATTGACCAACTCACTAAATATTAAAATATTACAAACAAAAAAAAAATCATTTGTGTGGATTCCATCTCTTAAGCTTAGCATATTCGTTTTTATCTTTTCTTTTTGGTATCTAAACTAAAATGATGCTCGCCAAAGAATATAAACTAACAATTTGACCGTGTATTTAAAGTCAATAGAAAATAGAAAGATTAAATTAAGGTTATTTTGATCTTTACGTGTCACGACCCAATTCTATAATAGGTTGTGATGGCGCTAACATCGCCGCAAGGCAAGCAAAATGTAAACTAGCCACGTGATTTCCTCATTTTAATAAATTGTTTTCCAAGTAATAAACTTTCCTTAAATTAAAAAGATTTAAGAAATAATAGATTTAAAATAGATAACACAAAAGCAACTAAGTGCAATCATAATCATAGAATAAAACTAAAATAGTAAGTCTACTAGTGTGTGACAAGATCTGGTATCACAAGTGTATGACCATCTAGTAGAATATACAAAAGAATACTAGTCCACTGTCCGAAGTGATATAGACAGAAAAAAATACAATCAAAAGAAACACTCTGGCTGCTGCAGATCGGGCTCAGAAGGAAGCTTACAGTGAAGCCTCGAAGTGGTAATCAAGTGTGCGCGCTGGACTGATATCCAAATGCACCAGCCTCAGATCTTGCACATTAAGTGCGGAAGTGTAGCGTGAGTACATAAACAACATGTACCTAGTAAGTATCCAGTCTTATCACGACCCGAATTTTCCACCCTCGGGAGTCGTAATGGCGCATACTTATGGAAGCTAGGCAAGCCAAACTTGCTTATTTTTTTCATTAATATACAAATCCTTTTAATGATTCTTCGATAATAATATATAAACAATGATAAGCGGAAGTCTTAGCATTAAATAAAACTGAATAGCAAAGCGGAAAGTTCAACAAATCCTCTACCCAAGACTGGTGTCACTGTACTCACGAACTGCTAAGAATACTAAATACAACGTCTGAAAGGAAACATAAACTGTTTTTCTCGAACATAATGAGATAACAGACTAAAAGAGAGGATAAGGGAGACGCCGGGCCTGCGGACGCCTGCAAGGCTACCTCGGGTCTCGCTGGACTGAAGGCCTACTCCTGCACTAATGTTGCGGTTGCTGCTACTCGAAACCTGGATCTGTGCAAAATAGCACAGAGTGTAGTATCAGCATAACCGACCCCATGTGCTGGTAAGTGTCTAGCCTAACCCTGGCGAACTAGTGACGAGGCTAGACCAGACTACCACATAAACCTGTGCAGTTTCATATATATACATCGGAATTGAAATACAAAACAGATAAACAATATGGGAGGGGGCACATGCTATGGGGAAACAACAATTTCCAAATAAGAGTCGTCCAGTAATGGAGGAAAACAGCACAACTCAATCATAAATAATGAAACAGAAATCAACAAGTGCACGACATCACCCTTCGTGCTTTTACTCTCATACTTACCAAGCAATAACAAGTGCACGGCATCACCCTTCGTGATTTTACTCTCACTCCTCACATATATCGATAGAATTGGCACAGAATGGTACATCGTGCGGCACGGCATCACCCTTCGTGCTTTAACACTCTTTTCGCATAATAAGCGAACATTGCACGGCATCACCCTTCGTGTTTTACACTCTTTTCTTACCATAAACAAACAATGCACGACATCACCCATCGTGCTTTAACACGCTTCCTCACCCAAACAATAATCACAAATAGGGGCAAGGGAATAAATAAACAATAATGGAAATCCTGGCAAAGGAACACAAACAAGCAATTAAAAACACGACAATGGTACAACATCAATAATCTCAACATCCCGGCAAGGGAAAATATTCAATAATCAACAATGTCCCGGCAAGGGAACAAATCATTAACTCTTTACCTTTCATTCACTTTCATCTCATAGTTTACATTATCACTCGAGCCAATGCTCCAAAGATTTACTTGTCTCATATACCTTCACAATTGTATTTCAACTCTAGCCAACGCTCCACGAATTTCAAATGTCACAATTTCTTTCACAAGATCTTTACAACACATAGAAGTCATAAATTAAGCATGGAAGATATAACAAAATCCCAACTATTCGCAATTAAGGACTTACGGTCATGCTAGACACCAATGTATAGATACTCGTCACCATGCCTATACATCGTACTCGACACTTAGCAAGTAGCAAATAAGACTCAATTCGTATTCCCTCAAGCTAGGGTTAAACCAAACACTTACCTCAAAGCCTTGAAGTCAACTCAAGCCTCAACTATGGCTTTACCCCGTGATTCCACCTCCAATCCGCTCGAATCTAGCCACAAATTACTTAATTACTTTAATAAAAACTAAATGAATTAATTTGAATGCATAAAAATGAATTTCCTAAATTTTTCCCAAACATTCCAAAATCGCCCCCAGGCCCACGTGGTCAAAAACCGAGGTTCGAACCAAAACCCGGTTACCCATTCACCCACGATCCTGAATATATAATTTGTTCTCAAATTCGACCCCAAAACGAGGTCTAAATCAAGAAAAGGTAAAAAGCCCCAGTTTTACCCATTTCCCCCAATTTCTACCCTAAATTACATGAGTTAAGCTTAGGAATTCAATAAATAATGATGGAAAATGAAGAAAACAAGTTGGGATTTACTAACCCAAGAGGTCTTGATGAAAGGAAGCTTCAATGGATGCCTAAGGACCTTGGAGAAGAAGAAACTCAGATGTTTTTATGAAGAAGTCGCAACCACACTGTTCTGAAAATTAAATATAACTGGGCAAAAATTGCCCTTCGCGTTCGCGACAGGAGGGTCGCGTTCACGAAGGGTAGGAGCTGACAAGCCATCCCGTTCGCGAGAGGAAGAGTGCGAATACGATGAGTGAGGGCAATAAGCTTACGCAATCGCGAGATATGGTATGCGAACGCGAAGGAGGAAAATCTGGGTCTTCGCGAACGCGAGATAGAGGGTGTGAACGCGAAGAAGAAAAGGTCTCTGCACCTGTTACAGATTTTCTGCAATTTTGCTAAGTCCAAAACCGTCCCGAAAACACTGTCGAGCCCTCGGGGCTCCTAACCAAACACATACACTAACTCAACAATATCTTACGAACTTAACCGTGCGATCAAATCGCCAAAATAACATAAAAAACAATGGATCAAGCCTCAAAATCACTAGTTTTTCCTCAAACTTTATAAACTTTCAAATTTAGAGTTTTAAATCTGAAACATGTCGAACGACGTCCTATTTCAACCAAACTTTACAGAAATATCTTAAATCACATATAAGACCTGTACCGGGTGCCGGAACAAAAATATGGGCCCGATACCAACACGTTCTAATCAATTTTCATTTCAATTTTCCTTAATAATTTCAGAAAAACAATGTTTACTGAAAAATTCATTTCTCGGGCTTGAGACCTCGGAATTCGATTCTGGGCATACGCCCGAGTCCCATATTTTTCTATGGACCCTCCGGGACCGTCAAATCACGGGTCCGGGTCCGCCAAATCACGGGTCCGGGTCCGCTTACCTAAAATATTGACCAAAGTCAAACTTATTCATTTTAATACAAATTTTAGCATTTGTTTCAAAGAATTTCACATTTAGGCTTTCCGGCTACGCGCCCGAACTGCGCATGCAAATTGAGGTGACTAAAAATAAGGTTTTCAAGGCCTCGGAAGCATGGAATGAATAAGAAAACAGGTGATGACCCCTTTGGGTCGTCACATTCTCCACCTCTAAAATAATCGTTCGTCCTCGAACGGACAAAAGAAAGAAGAACCTGAGTGAGGGAAAATGTGGGGATAGTGGCTCCGCATATCGGACTTGGACTCCCAGGTTGATGCCTCAGAAGGCTAACCTCTCCACTGAACACGAACAGAAGGAAAACTCTTAGATCTCAACTGACGAACCTACGGTCCAGAATAGCTACTGGCTCCTCCTCGTAAGACAAATCCTTGTCCAACTGGACAGTGCTGAAATCTAACACGTGGGTTGGATCTCCGTGATACCTCTGAAGCATGGATACATGAAAAACTGGATGCACGGCTGATAAGATAGGCGGCAATGCAAATCTATAAGCCACATCTCCCACTCGATCAAGAATCTCAAACATACCAATGAATCTACGGTTAAGCTTGCCCTTCTTCCCAAACCTCATCACGTCCTTCATAGGCGACACTCGGAGCAATACCCGCTCACCAACCATGAAAGCTACATCTCAAACCTTACGATCCGCATAGCTCTTTTGCCTAGGCTGAGCTGAACGAAGCCTATTGTGAATGATCTTGACCTTGTCCAAGGCCTCCTGAACCAAATCCGTACCTATCAACTGAGCCTCTCCCGGCTCAAACCATCCAACCGGAGACCGAAACTGCCTACCATATAAAGCCTCATAAGTGGCCATCTAGATGTTCGACTGGTAGTTATTGTTGTAGGCAAACTCTGCTAAAGGCAAGAACTGATCCCACGAACCTCCAAAGTCAATAACACAAGCCCGGAGCATATCCTCCAAAATCTGAATAGTCCGCTCGGACTGACCGTCCATCTAGGGATGAAATGATGTGCTCAACTCGACCCGTGTGCCCAACTCTCGCTGAACTGCTCCCCAGAAGCGCGAGGTAAACTGCGTACCCCGGTCCGAAATGATAGATACGAGCACACCATAAAGGCGAACAATCTCCCGGATATAAATCTCAGCTAATCTCTCAGATGAATAGGAGACTGCCACATGAATGAAATGTGCTGACTTGGTCAGCCTATCCACAATGACCCAAACTGCATCGAACTTCTTCCGAGTCAACAGAAGTCCGGTAACAAAGTCCATAGTGATCCTCTCCCACTTCCACTCGGGAAGCTCAATCCTCTGAAACAAACCACCAGGCCTACGATGTTCGTACTTAACCTGCTGACAATTCAAACAACGAGCCACATATACCACAATATCCTTCTTCATTCTACGCCACCAATAATGCTGCAGCAAATCCTGATAGATCTTCGCGGTGCCCGGATGGATAGAGTATCAGGAACTATGGGCTTCCTCTAAAATAAACTCTCGAAGTCCATCCACATTAGGCATACAAACTCGCCCCTGCAATCTCAAAACTCCATCCGCATCTAAGGTAACATGTATGGCGCCTTCACGCTGCATCGTGTCTCTAAGGACACATAAATGGGGATCATCAAACTGCCGATCACGGATACGCTCCAATAATAAAGAACGAGTGACCGTGCAAACCAACACACGACTAGGCTCCAAAATATCTAGTCTCACGAACTGATTGGCTAAGTCTTGAACATCCAAAGCAAGCGGCCTCTTCTCAAAGCGTCGGCCACTACATTGGACTTCCCCGGATGATATAAAATGGTGACATCATAATCCTTCAACAACTCCAACCACCTCCTCTGCCTCAAATTCAACTCCTTTTGCTTGAACAAGTATTGAAGACTCTTGTGGTCAGTGAACACCTCACACGCCACGCCATACAAAGAGTGCCTCCAAATCTTCAAGGCATGAACAATAGCTACCAACTCTAAATCATGCACTGGATAGTTCTTATCATGAATCTTCAACTGCCTCAAAGCATAGACAATAACCTTGCCATCCTGCCTCAACACTGCACCAAGCCTAATACAAGAAGCATCACAATAGACTGTATAAGACCCTGATCCTGTGGGAAAAACCAACACTGGTGTCGTATTCAGAGCTGTCTTGAGCTTCTGAAAGCTCGCCTCACACTTGGTCGACCATCTAAACTGGGCACCCTTCTGGGTCAACCTGGTCATCGGGACTGCAATAGACGAAAACCCTTCCACAAACCGATGGTAGTAGCCTGCCAACCCCAAGAAACTCCGAATCTCTGCAGCTGATGCTGGTTTAGGCCAGTTCTTGATTGCCTCAATCTTCTTCGGTCCACCTGAATACCCTCTGCTGATATAACGTGACCAATAAATGCAACTAAACTCAGCCAGAACTCACACTTGGAGAACTTGCATATAGCTGACTATCCCTCAGAGTCTGAAGAACCACTCTAAGGTGCTGCTCGTGCTCCTCCTGGCTGCGAGAGTACACCAAAATATCATCAATAAATACTATCACGAACATGTCCAAATATGGCCTGAACACTCAGTTCATCAACCTAATGCAGGTAGAGAAGTTATTTCCCCATAACCTTATGAAGTCAAATATATATTTTTCATCAAATTCCATAATCATTTTTTGTGGTCAAATCCCATTTTTATCCAAAACCTAGATTTTCATCTGAACCCTTGATTTCACCAATTTTTACAGGTTAATCTACCCATAATTTATGTATTTAACTCATGATGTATAGAAATTACTTATCCTAAAGTGCTAGGTAAAAACCCCCTTCCAAGAACTCCAAAAATCACCCAAGAAATGAAAGGAAATGAGCTAAATAGCCTAAGTCTCGCATTTAATAAAGTTGTGCATATGTCTCAGATGTCGTATTTGCGAAACCTGGTTCGCAAATGAGAAGGTTGCAAAGGCAAAAAAATCTATCGCAAATGCGAACCTGGGCTTCTACTGCCAAGGTCACAAATGCAACCAAGGAATCGCAAATGCGGACACCGTTGAGGTCCCAAATGCGACCAAAGTGTCCCAAATGCGAACACTGCCTAGGTCAGGTTTCTTCGCAATTGCGAAGCCTTTCTCGCAAATGCGAACAAATTCTCGCATTTGCTAGGCCTACAGCACCAACAATAAAACACCAGAAAAACTGAAGTTTTTCCCAACCTTTTGAACAATCGAAACTCACCCGAGCCCTCGGAGCTTCACACCAAATGCCCACACAAATCTAACAATATCATATGAGATTGCTCGTAAGATCGAAATACTGAACATCAAAAATCACGAATCGGATGCCAAAACGTATGGATTAACTTATGAAATCAAAAACTTCCAAAAACACTTCCGCGCGTCCGATTCCTATCAAATAAACTCATAATGACGCCAAATTTTGCATGCAAGTCTTAAGTGACATTATGGAACTATTTCCTATCTCGGAATCCTATTTGGACCTCGATATAACCAAAACATACTCCAAACCAAATTTAAAGAACTTCAAAAACCTTCAAGGAACCAACTTTCACTATTAGGCGTCGAAACGCTCTGAGGTCATCCAGAACCTGATCCGAGCATACGCCCAAGTCCGAAATCATCATACGAACCTATTGGAACCGTCAAATTCTAATTCCAAGGTCGTTTGCTCAAAATATTGACCGAAGTCATACTTAGCCTTTTTAGCCAACTTTAAGGAACCAAATATTTTAATTTCAACCCGAACCCTTCCAAATCTCAAACTAACCATCCCGTAAGTCATAAAACAGTAAAAGCACCTACGAGCAGTCTTATTTAGAGGAATGGGATTTTAGAAAATAAAACGATCGATCGAATCGTTACATTAAGGTACTTTATTCCTGTAAATATGTTATTCGGTGTTGTTTATTGTGTGCAGAATAATGTCGAGATTGTCATATAAAATTATATTGGTATTACTTACATCAGAAATAAACTACCCATTAAAAATAATATACAATAATATTTTCTTAATCCAAGTAACCAAACGGCACCTTAAATTTTAGGTTTAGACTAATATGAACAAATCTAAGATATACAATTACCAACATTTAATAATACCATATTGTTTTTAAGTTTATATCTTGTGTTTGAAAAATAAACTAATGTTCTTTTAAAGTGGACCAAAACTAAACTTTAGGTGATATCAAGGGACTAACATTGAAAGGAGTGAAAACCTTTCATACTTGTGAAGGTGTTACAACATCTCATTTTAATTCTCAATATTTTCTTTGTAAACAACTCGTAAAAATTAGAGGACGATTTATGACAGGTTTTATAAATTCGATTGAACTCATTATTTTTGACATGCACTTGCAAATTTATTTGTATAAATTTATTATATATTGAATTTGCCTTGTATTATTAAAGTGATATTAAAAAGCAGTTCAGTGCACAAAGTGTCTTGCGTTCATTTAGATCCGAAGAGGATTCCACCTCAATGGGATGACCTAGGTCTTCGTAATATCGTAAGACCATGTATATGGGCTCACGCCTGCAAAGTGCCAGAAGGTCAATGAAGTTGATGAACTGATGAAAGGGAAATCGGCGAACAAGCTGCCGGTATTGGAAATATTCTAGTTCCTTCGTTCCGTTGCGAGAAATTATTCATTGGCAAAAGTCCTGGTAAGGTTCTGATGATAGGCTATAATTGCATATTTTAGTCGCTTATTACACTCTAATTTACTGCACTTTAGTTGAGTTTGCGCTTTAATCGCTAGTGTTTTGCACTAACGGTGTGTTTTATACCTTGTAGGAGTGATTTCGAGCTATATAGATGTTATGGAGTGAATTCAAGTGATTTGGAGCTTTGAAGTCTGAGTAAAAGCTCAAGGAATTAAGCCGAGATTAGGTTCGGGGTTCAAATTTGATATTTAAGTACGAACGAAGACTCGAGGAGGCATATTGCGCACTGTCTAGTAAAATAGACATAACTTTCTTCTGAGAACTTCATTTGGGCTCCACAATATATGGTTGAAAATCTAACTCAAAGGCTAACTCTTTCATGTTTTATGTTTTTCAAATTCTAAACTGAATAGGGTGAAAAACCGCAATTAAGGTAGCACCGCGGCAGAACCGCGGCAGAGTGTACTTGCGGACAACTGAAGAATCAGAGAGCATGTTTGGCCGCGATTTGACCGCGACCGCGGCAGAGGCGGAAAAGCTCAGGGACTTAAGTGCAAAATACGGAATTTTTAGCCCAAAACCCTATTTTAAACACTAGACTTCGCCCAAAGGAGGCATGTATTGTATTAGAGAGTATTTTGGCAAGGAAAAGAATTGTGAGAGATCACCCAAAACATCTTTCTTCTTTTCTTTGATTTTTCTTGCAAGTTTTATGATGAATATTGTTTTAGTTTGCTTACCCATAGTTATGAGTATCTAAATCCTTTATCTAAGGTTTTGATGGAACCTATTGAGGGATTAACTTCTTGTTTATGTGAATACAAATTGCTAGTTTCAATCTCTATTTGTTCAACTATGTGTTTGTTGTAGTTAATTGAAAGGATCCTCAATTAGTTGTGCCTATGTAGGTGCATAACTCGGGAGAGAGTGCATATTTAAGTTATTATTGAACAACACCACTCCCAAAGTATAAGAGGGATCTATAACTACGGATTTAAAGGCGAGATTAGGGATAACAAAGCCTTGGGTGTAATCTTAAGTGAACTGTGATAAATAAAGCTAGCTAGTGTATCTCGGAAGAGTGCATTTAGTATATTACTGTGATTACTCGGGAGAGATTTACGTAAGAAGAGTGTTCATGATTGATAGAATGTGTTGGTGAATTTGTATGAAACATAAACAGAAGGAATTCCATCAATAGGGAAAATCACTACCTTAGAACCTTCTCATTATTGTTTACAACCCAAGCTATTTAGTTTACAGTTGTTTATTTACTTTCAATCTTAGTTATTAAATAAACCATCAATTGTCATTCATAAAGTTTGAGAAGGTTGACTAATAAGAATTTAGTACTCTAAAGGCTGCAATTGATACGTTAATTCCTTGTGGGATTTGACTCTGGGCATAACTAGTCTTTTCATAGACATAGTTGAGCGTGATCAAATTTTGGCACCGTTGCCGGGGAATTAAGGGTATTATCAATTGTAGTTGGAGGAAAATACAAAATTCTTAAGTATAGTCAGTTTTCTCTATACCCAACTTGTGAATATTTGTGTAATTAATTTTTCTTACCTTGGTCTATTTTTATTTTTTATTTCTTGTTTATTTTCTTAGTTTTGAAAAATGACATCATATAATAAAAATTGGTCGGATGGTAGTTGTTCATACTTTGATGACCCTTGTCCTTATTATGGAGGACCACACTCGTTGCAAAATTATTTAAATTCTCTCGGGGGTGGATTGTGCGCACAATCTCAAACCCATGAGTGGAGTATTAGTGATAAGTGTGGTTTTCAAAATGGTGATTTGGGTGATTGTGTTGATTGGTCCTTCCCTTCCCCTAACCCCCTCTATGATAATTCTATTATTTTTGATGAAAATGATAGGGCTATAGAAATGGAAGATGTTGAGCATGGCCGAAATGGAGAGTTCAAGCTCATGTTGAAGTGCTTAATCGAAGGAGGAAACAAAGAACAAAGTATCTTGGAGGAGCTTTTGGAAAATAGTCTCCAAAATGACTTGGTACTTGAAAGGTTTCACTCACAAATAGGAGAAATGCTTGAAGCTTTAGAGGTCCAAAAAGCCTCGGAAGTTAATGAGAGCCAAGAACTTTTCTTAGATGTGGAAGCCTAAAATCCTTCCTTGGCACTTGATCAAAACCAAGAAGAACTCTCAATTGATCAAAATGAGAAGATGATGCTCATGTTGGAGACCATTCTTGAAAATGAGGAAGAAAGTGTGCTTTACTTTGAGGATTCAAGAATTGAACATCCACCAACCGACTTCATAAGTGTTAGTGATGTTAAGGAAAATATGGAATTAGAATCAACCGGTGTAAATACAAATTTGGTTGAGATTGACTCTAGTCCGGGGGAAAAAAAGGATGTCAAAATTCGGAAAAAAATTGCAAGTTGGAGGTTTGAAGTCACTTTCCAAGCATTTTTCAACATTGAAAGTGTGTGGTGATATGGAAGTTGAACTACATGGATCAATGAAGAACTGCAAGGAGGAAAAGCTTATGCCATACATGTTACAATTTGAGGAAGCAAGAAGGCAAAATGATACTCCTCACGTGAAAGCCAAGAAGTGCAAAATGAAGAATTTAAGGCTTGGCTTGATCATCAACTTACCACCCCCCATCGCTCGTGGTCACAAGCTTGATTCCAAGATAGGTTCCCAATTCATATCATCCAAGTGGCGAGAAAAGTGGTAAATTATTTGCGTCGTGCCGCGACTTTAAATCAAGCGCTTGTTGGGAGGCAACCCAATTTTATTTTATTTTAATTTAGTTTTTATTTATTTATTATTGTATTATTCTTGTAGTGTCGATTTTTTATTTTTAGGAACATAGAACGCAAAGCCATTGGAAGGATACAACAACAAACCATTGGTTGGAACTAAGTGTGAGGTACCCGCACGAAGGACCAAGATTGGGAGAAGTCTGAGTACCCCATGAACTGCTAGTGCTTCGGCCTTTGTCCTACCAGGGAGTTTCTTTTACCCTCTTATTAGTTTGGTGTGCATTGGGGACAACGCACAATTTTAAGTGAGGGGTGAGGAGATCGTCTGTGTGACTTTTCATGCTATTTTAGTTGTGTTAGTTTAATTGAATATATATTTTTTTAAAGAATAGATTGGATTATTCCCAACGATGAATCTATTAGACAATTTTCTTGAGGGAAGTAAGTCTAAAGAAAATATCAAAAAGATTTTTTTCTTGCAATTTAGATGTGTAGTAACTCCCCCTTGGTTTTTCTTTATGCCACGGTTCTTTTCCAAGGGTTTTATTTGAACCGGGTGTAGTTAGTTTTTTTTAGGAATAAGAGCCATTGTGTTGTGCTTTGAATTGAAGCAATATCTCTTGACTTTGCTATGCCTTGAGAATAGTGAGTACTTTGGATGTGACGCTTAGGCTCAGTTTTTGACTCTTGTAGAAGTACCTTAAATTGTATTATCTTAACTTTGCTTAACTGCTTTGACTAGAGTGTCTATGAATCCAATCCTGAGTGAGTTATGTGCCATGT
>MU714373.1:70240-159949 GCA_026770625.1 Nicotiana glauca
GGGGGAGGGGGGGAGGGGGGTTGCAGAAAAACGAAAAAAATAAAAAAGTTAAAATTGCACAAAAAATAAGGTAAAAAAATAATATTTTTTTGCGGGAGGGGTGATGATGGGGTGGAGGGGTAGTAGAGTGGGTGGTACCGGAAAAACTGAAATTTGAAAGAAAAAAAACTTTTTGGAGAGAGGGGGTGGGGTGGGTTGGTGAGCGTAGGGAAGGTTGAGAAGGAGTTTTGGAAAATGTTTTCCCTTCTCTTGATAAGGAAAATATTTTCCTCCAATTGGAAAAAAATGAGTTCATAAGGAAAATATTTTCCAAAGTATTTAAGTTAACTAAACATGAGAAAATTAGAAAACATTTTTCAGAAATTTTTTTCCTTCATACCAAACACACCCTAAGTGTAAAATGTTGTCCAACCAATAACAACTCTATACCAAGGCTCAAATTCGATATCTTTGATTAAAGATGAAAAAATACATACCACTCTATCACAACCCTTCTCGACAAAGACTTGAACCTTATTGTTCTTTTACTACTCATTTGTTATTATTTTAGTATAAATATTCCTGATTATTATAAGAGATTTTATTAACAATAAAATCAAAAAATTGAAAATTGAAAATTTAAAATTTAAAGAAGTTTGAAGCAGAAAAATGTATTTTTTAACAAATTAAAAACAAAAGTGTATCATAGAAAAGGTCACCCCCCCCCCCCTCCGAACTTTACGAAAATTTGTGGGGTTAAGTTTGTCGGGTCAGGTAACAATTGGGTTATTTAAATTCGGTTGGGTATGAATTAAAAGGGCTGATGTTATTATAAATAATAATACACATGTCAATTTATGAGTGGATGAGTTATCCACTGTGGCAGCCGTTTGAAAATAAGGGGATATCTGAGCCAAGAATGTAACGACAAAGTTGATTATGAGCCAAAGTTTTAACGAGGATTATTTGTAGAACTTTTCGTAAAGTTCAGGGGGATTTTTGGACCTTTTTCGTAAATTTTTTGAAGTCCTACTACCTCTGGTCAACAATAAATGACCAATTTATTTAGGGCACATCAATTAAGAAAATACTAAATTTTAGATAAAAATAGTTAGTATGACTAAATAACCCTTAATTAAATGTTCAACATAATTTAAAGCGATCAGTAAAAGACTTTTATGATACGTACATAAGGATAATTTTGAAAAAATATATTATTGATTATATAAATAAATAATTATTTTGAACTAAAATAAAAAAGCAAATTAGTTACTTATTGTGAATCAGAGGGAATACTATTTAGAGAGAGAGAGGGGGGGTTATTATAAGCATACACCAGACTTTATCTTAGATATGAGATAACTATAGAAATAAAATCTTAAAATAGAATTATTTAGCATTAAATGGAGGAACCCACTAAAATTAAGAGCAAAAAAGTTTGTGCATTGTAATATTTATTAAATGTCTTTTAAGGGCCTTGGCTCCACTTTCTCATCTTAAGAAAAAGAACAAAATTTATAATAATTTGAAAAAGAAAAAAAGAAGAAAAATAGTAAAGTAGATACACGCGCCAGAAAGGCGTTTGGTATACTTGTGTGTGAATAAAAAGGAAAGAAGCAACTAATTGCAAAACAAATGAGGGAACTAAAAAGGCAGTCAATCTAGTCATAGTGAATAAAAAAAGCTTTTTAGAGATAATAAAAAAGCAATCTTAGCGACTCATGAATCTCCTCATCTCACTCTTTATCTTTAAAAAGGTTTCAACTTTTAGTTAGTACTATTATTTTATTTCTTGCTTCTTTCTCTCTCTCCCACTATTATCTTTTTGAAAATAATACAATGACATAAGATTGTTTTGTTTATTAGTGAAAAATAATACTCCCTTCGGTACACAACAAGTAACTAATTTACTTTGAATATACTTATTAAAAAAATATTAAATTTTAAACAAAAATAGTTAATGTGATTAAACTATCATTAATTAAATATTGCAGCATAGTTAATATAAGGAGAAAGAATTTTTGGGATACGTACATAAGAGAATTTGGAAAAACAAATTGAATTTTTTCTTGATTATATAAATGGACACTTATTTTTGACCAAAATAAAAAGACAAATTAGTCATATTGTGGACCGGAGGAAGTAAAAAATAATGAACCCATTAACGGTGTTGCCTAGTGGTCAACGAAGTAAATCTAGAATCATAAATTTTTTCAGTTTCAATTTTTTGAGTCGTGGTCCATCGAAAATAGTTTTTGTACCTTTACAAGGTAGCCTTGGAATAACTAGTAAAGTTGCTGTGAGG
The DNA here is from genome assembly GCA_026770625.1 of Nicotiana glauca. Classification (NCBI taxonomy): domain Eukaryota; kingdom Viridiplantae; phylum Streptophyta; class Magnoliopsida; order Solanales; family Solanaceae; genus Nicotiana; species Nicotiana glauca. The sequence continues at coordinate 72,525 of MU714373.1, forward strand.
TGATCAGGAGGACATGGTTCGAACCGTGGAAACAAGCTCTTACATAAATGCAGGGTACGACTACATATAACAGATCCTTGTGGTTCGGCCCTTCCCTGGAGCATGCGCATAGCGCGAGCTTAAGTGCATCGGGCTGTCCTTTTACCTTTTAAAGGTAGGGCTAAAGTATGCGCATACATTACCCTCCCCAAATTTTAATTGTGAAATTACGCCGAGTATGTTTGTTGTTTTTGTGTCCAAATCCGAGCTGATACAAACTACTAGGTTATTTCTTCTTACCGTTCAATTTTTAGTGAACAAAATTATTCGATATCTAATTGATAAAAAATAATAAATAATCATATAAATTAATCGAGATGTGCGTAAACTAATCGGATATCAGAATCATAGAATAACAATAAAGCAACAATGAAAAGGTGAAACCATTTTATTAAAGAATTCAGAAAATGTTGTAGTAATAAGAAAAAGATGACACACAAAGTAGGGCAGGTTTGGTTTTTTCCTCTGTCCACAGAGCATTTTCCAGAAATCTTTGCAACTGAAAGTACTTTCACTTATCTCCCTTTCTTCCATAAATTCTCCCCCTCCTACCCCCTTAAACCCCCTACCCCCTTTAACCCCCCCACCCCCACCTAAAATTCAAAAAAGGAACATACAATAAAAACAAACAATACCATGTCCTCCTTTATCTCCTCGTTAGCTTTTTTATGCTTTCCTACCATCAACAATTATTTATCATACATAAAATTTAAAATTTAATAATATGATAATTTATCATAAATTATTTAGTTTTACATTGATTGTCAATTTAACTAAAACTTTCTCCTTTTTCAAATTGATAATGGTTGCATGAGTGAGCTCCTCATTATTATTGTATTTGTGTTTAAAACATAATTATTGTAGTTTGAAGATAAAATTTTACAATTTGATGTAATAACTTTCTAATATATAGATTTTTACTTTATTTAATATTTTATTTTGTTGTTATTAATATAAACACACATATCAATTATTAAATGATATTGATGTAGTCCACATATTATTTCATATGATGGATATTCGAATTTAAGAAAAAGAGGAGGACTTCTCACACTAAACTAAAGTATTATGACTACCAAACTTTGGGGCGAGATAGATAAGATCCTTATATTTTTAGTAGATATATCGGGTTCGAGCGTGATTACGAAAAGAATTTTGATAAGGAGTGTTTCACCCTTTAAATAAATACAAATTCGAATCAATCAGGACAAAATACGAATAACCAATGAAAAACCTATAACTAATTTAAAATTTGAAAGTTTTCAAACATAGGAATATGTTATTTTCTTGGAACAACAAGAAAATAAAGCCATATAATATAAAGGGCAGCCTGTGCACTAAGTTTTCGTTATGCGCGAGGTCCCGAAAAGGATCGGACCACAAACTGTACGATGCAGCCTTCTGCAAAGGCAACCCGTGCACTAAGCTCTCACTATGCATGATGTCTGGGAAAGGTTTGGACCACATGAGTATATTATAAGCAGTCTTACCCTGTATTTCTGTAAGATGGTGTTTCTATAGCTCGAACTCTTGACCTCCTAATCACATGACAACAATTTTTTACCGATTATGCCACAGCTCTCCCTGAAAACCATAGAAAGTGAAACAATAACAATACTATTACCCTATGTTTATGCAAGAAACTATTTTTACTTGAGTGTTAACTTGAGGTCGTTGTAGGAACTCATAAATTTCAAATTCGGACTCCGCCTATGAGCACAAGCTTATATCAAGCAATATACAATTATACAATGGCAGAGGAAAAATTTCCGCTAAAGTGGTTAAGAGAAAGTTAAAATGGTTGTAGCTTACGGCTCGAACTTATAACGTGCTGGTCATATGACAACAATTTTATCGATTACGCTCTCGAAACCATATAAAATAAATCAATAACAATACTATTATTTTAATCTTTTAGATTATGTCATCGTAAGAGTAAGTAAAAAGGGGATATTTTTGGAGGAAAGAAGAAAGTGAGGTGAGTATTTAATGAAAAAGAAGAAAACGGTGTGCATGTGTTGTTCATTTCCTTTTATCATCTTCATCATCATCTTTCCTAGAGAGAGAAAAAAAATACTCAAACATAGAGAGAGAAAACTCAATAAAACTCTCTCAAATTTCATCTTCTTCTCAAATTTCATTTCTATAAAGTTGTGTACAATATTCTTATTTAATTTTGTTCAAAATTATGAGGGCAGGGTTGAGTACGATTCAACAAACGTTAACGGCAGAGGCAGCAGCCGTACTAAACCACTCAATATCCGAAGCCGGTCGCCGTAACCATGGCCAAACGACGCCGTTACACGTGGCAGCAACCTTACTATCTTCACCCACCGGATTTCTCCGGCAAGCCTGTATCCGTTCACACCCTAATTCATCTCACCCGCTCCAGTGCCGAGCGCTAGAGCTTTGCTTCAGCGTCGCGCTGGAGCGGTTACCTACGGCACAGAATATGCCATCGGGGACTGAGCCCCCGATTTCTAATGCGCTTATGGCCGCTTTAAAGCGGGCACAAGCGCATCAACGTAGAGGTTGTCCTGAACAACAACAACAGCCGCTTTTAGCTGTGAAAGTTGAATTAGAACAATTGATTATATCTATTCTCGATGATCCTAGTGTGAGTCGTGTTATGCGTGAGGCTAGTTTTTCTAGCCCAGCTGTTAAGGCAACAATTGAACAATCGTTGACACAGACTGTGTCGACTCCGTTGAATCATAATTGTCTTACTGCTTCTCCCGGTTTTCTTGGTGGTGCTCGCAATAACAATAGTAATGATGTTACTTTGGCTACTTTTAATACTTCTCTTAGTAGTTCTCGCAATATGTACTTGAATCCCAAGTTGCAGTTGCAGCATCAGGGTGGGGGTTTGGGTGGAGGGGGTGGCTTAGGGGTAGGGGGATTGGGGTATTTACAAAGGAGTGAAGAAGTGAAAAGGGTGTTGGAAATTTTGTTGAGAAGTAAGAAAAGGAACCCGGTTTTAGTTGGGGAAGGCGAGCCGGAAAGTGTGGTGAAGGAAGTTTTAAGGAGGATTGAGAAAGGGGAATTGGGAGAAGGGGTTTTGAAGAATTTACAAATTGTTCATATGGAGAAGGACTTAGATAAAAACGAGATAGTGAGCAAGATTAAGGAATTGGTAGGGATAATTGAGGGGAAAATTAGTAGTGGAGGAGTGATTCTTGATTTGGGCGATTTGAAATGGCTGGTTGAGCAACAGCAGCAACAACCAGCTATGGTTTCTGAGATTGGAAAAGCAGCAGTGATTGAAATGGGAAAGTTATTAGCGCGATTTCGAGAGGGTAATAATAGATTATGGTTGATTGGTACAGCAACTTGTGAGACTTATTTGAGGTGTCAGGTTTATCATTCTACTATGGAAAATGATTGGGATCTTCAAGCTGTTCCTATTGCTTCAAGATCTCCTCATCCCGGAATATTTCCAAGGTATTTGGTTTGCAGTAATTCTATTTTTGAGTCACTTAATTTGACAATTTGGGATAAAATTGAATCTTTGAATGTTGAATATTGATCGTTGGGAACATTTTTGAGTAACTGAATTTGACAATTTGGGATAAATATTGAATCTTAGAATATTGAATATCGATCTTTGGGAATATTTTTTGAGTCATCGAATTGACATTTTGGGATAAAATTTGTATCTTTGAATCTTGTGTGTGTGTAATCCAGTAATAGATGCTCTTTCTGGAATTATTCTTTGGATGTTTAGATATGTGTATATGTTCACTTTCCGATTTTGTTTTTAGAGCGATCTTTTGATTTGGTTACTGGTTTGAACCTTTAGGCTTGGAAATGAAAGAATTCTTGGAAATTCCTTGGGTCCTATGAATCCACTGAAGAGCTTTACTGCCGCCCCAGTGCCTGCATTGTTGAGGCGTTTACCGGAGAATTCAAATCCGAGATTGAGGGCGTCGTGTTGTCCCCAGTGCAAGGAGAAGTTTGAACACGAGTTGGCGAAACTTGTATCCGAGTTTGAGAATTCATCTGCTGAAGAAGCTAAATCAGAATCTCCTCGACCGCAGTTGCCTCAATGGTTGCAAAATGCCAAGCTAAAGAATGATACTAAAGTAACTGCTCTGTCACAGGTATGTGTTACTTGATTAATGAAAACCTAAGGATGACTTAAATTGCGTGCTTAGCGGATGAATCGATTCTGTCTTTTGATGTCGTTGCAGAGTAAGGATCAAGGACTTTTGCAGCAGAAGACTCAAGAACTGCAAAAGAAGTGGAACGATACATGCTTGCAGCTTCATCCTAATTTCCAGCACAATGTTGGTCATGAGAGAACAGTAGTATCACCTGTTCTCTCTATGCCTGGGTTGTATAACCCGAACCTGCTTTTGCGTCAACCTTTACAGCCTAAGCTACAACCGAGCAGAACCCTGGGAGTGAGCCTGCAACTGAACACCACCCAAATGGCTAGCCAACCACCGGAAAAGGCAGCGGCTAGTCCTCCACGCAGCCCTGTTAGGACCGACTTGGTTCTAGGTCAAAAACTGAGCGAAACTGCCGGTGAGAAAACTTTGGAAGATCAAGCGAAAGACTTCCTCAGCTGCATATCTTCTGTGCCTCAAAACAAGTTACTTGACAAATTTGCTAGTGCGTTAGATGCTGATACATTTAAAAGGCTTCTCAAGGGTCTAATGGAAAAAGCGTGGTGGCAGCGAGATGCATCCTCTTCTGTAGCTTCCGCTGTGTCAAGGTGCAGATTGGGGAACGGGAGACAGCGCGGTGGTGCACCAAAGGGTGACATATGGCTGTTATTCACTGGTCCCGACAGATTTGCCAAGAGAAAGATGGCATCAGTTCTTGCTGAGCAAATGTGCGGAAACAGTCCTATAATGATATGCCTTGGTTCACGACAAGATGATGAAGAGTCCGACGTAGGTTTCCGTGGTAAAACAGCTATAGACCGTATTGCAGAGGCTGTTAGGAGGAATCCACTTTCTGTTGTTATGCTCGAGGATATAGATGAAGCAAATGTGCTAGTTCGCGGGAACATAAAACGAGCCATGGAGAGAGGTAGGCTTACTGATTCACATGGCCGTGAGATAAGTCTCGGCAATGTTATATTCATCCTTACCGGAAATTGGTCTGCAATGAGCCCCGAGAGTTACAGGAATGAGTATTTGATGGAAGAAAAGAAGCTCATCTCACTAGCTAGTTCCAATTGGCAGTTAAAGTTAACAGTGGGTGAAAAGAGTGCTAAGCGAAGAGCGAGTTGGTTGCATGATGAAGACAGGCTTACAAGACCTAGAAAAGAATTGAATCTAGGACTTTCGTTTGATCTTAATGAAGCAGCAGATTTTGAGGACTATAGAACTGATGGATCGCACAACTCGAGTGATCTAACTGTTGAGCACGAAGAAGAACCCGGCCTTGAAAACAGGCGATTCTCAGTTGCATCAGTTCCTCACGAACTCGTCAGTTCAGTGGACGATGCCATACAATTCAAGCCGATTGAATTTCCCTTTGCTCGACGTGAGATCAAGAAAACAATAAGCACGAAATTCTCTATGGTCGTCGATGACAAGGTCTCAGTCGAAGTAGAAGACGACCTAGTAGACCGGATACTAGGTGGATTATTCCGTGGTCGGACAAGCCTAGAACAATGGGTTGAGAAAGTTTTAGGGCCAAGTTTCGACCAAATCCAGCCTCGGCTATCCTCTTCCGACGAGAACATTATCGTTCGACTTCAGCTTGAACTGCATACAGACTCCAATGGACATAGCAATGGAGAATGTCTACCTAGTAAAGTCACAATAGTGGAAGATGGGCAGTAGTGAAATGCTATTTCCTCAATTCCTCTTGGGTACATTTGTAAATAGGAAAGACTTTGTGGCTGTGGAACAAACAAAACAGGATAGAGAGAGGGGGTAAAAAAAGCAAAAGATTTACCACAAAAGAGTGAGATGTTGATAAATTAGAGAAAATCTTGAAAGGTCGAGCCCTTTGTTTTCTTTCAATATTTTTGTTTTTAATAGTTTTGATGTTATAGTAAATCTTGTACTAGGTATTTATTATTATGAGCCATGATTAATAAGATGGAGGAATTCCTCCTTTGGAAATTCTCCATTTTCATCTGTATACATCTCTTCATTGTTTGTCATTCGGTTGAATTGGTCAAAAGACTTGTTAATTCTAAGTCAAACAATTTATGTAGGGATTACGACTACTTTGCTCCATATTTTTATATCCTCCCTTTTATCAACTTCAATCTTTCTCACACGTTTGGCTATAAAGAGAGAATATCCCAAAGTTTACACATACTTTTTATTTTAGTCTCTTTAAAAAAGAATGAGTGACCATTTAAAAAAGAATGAGAGATGGCGTTTGGTTAAGCTTACAAGCTGATTAAATTGACTTATAAGCACTTTTTGACTTATTTACGCGTTTGGTAAATACCCAAAACGCTTGTAAGCTAAAATCAGTCATAAGTCATAAGTTGATTCCCCAACTTGTGGTTTTTTAGCTTATAAGCACTTTTAGTTTGACCAACGCTTTTACTAGTTTATCTTTAATAATATTTTTCAATTCACAAAATATTTTCCCAAAATAAATTTTGTTACTTTTTTTTTCTGTCCATATTCGTTGTTCATCTTTTTCTTTACGAAGAACTTTTTAATAAAAGAATAACTTATCAGCACTTTTCTACCAAATACATCAGCTACTTATTATCAGTTTCAGCACATCTATCCAAACACGTAAGTGCTTATTTAAAAAATCAGTTTCAGCATTGAAAAATATTTCTCAACACTTCAAACTTATCAACTATTTACAAACAGTTAATCCAAACGGGCTCTGATATGTTTTTAAATTTTAAACCAATTAATTTTAGACTTCTTATTTTATCTTAATGAAAATATTTTATAATAAAAAAATTATTATAACATGTTTAGATTGTAAATTTAAAAAAATTATTGTAACGGACTCTGATATGTTTTTAAATTTTAAACCAATTAATTTTAGACTTATTATTTTATCTTAATGAAATATTTTATAATAAAAAAAATATTATAACATGTTTAGATTGTAAATTTAAAATTTTTATTGTAACGGGCTTTGATATGTTTCTAAATTTTAAACCAATTAATTTTAGACTTCTTATTTTATCTTAAGGAAAATATTTTTAATAAAAAAAATATTATAACATGTTTAGATTGTAAATTTAAAAAATTATTGTCACATTAATACTAGCATATGTTAGATCATAAATTTCAAACACTGACATTTCTTCCTTAAACATTGTGTTGGTTGAAAATACATCATATAAATTGAAACAAGAGGAGTAAATGGCTATGTTTTAACTTTGAATCAAAAGAGATATGCAAATAGAGTCAAAGTTCTTCATAATCTTCTTCCTCTATAACAATACTCAACTACGATGATAACGTTTTTTTTGAAATAATTTTTTATGTTATGTTATTAACTTATAATATATGTTTTCTATAGTAGCAACAATAATAATAAACGCAATGTAATCTTACAAGTGAGGTCCAGAAAAAGTTGAATACATGCAAATCTTACCACTATCTTAAAAAAAACAGAGAAACTATTTCCGAAAATGTTTTCTATAGCACCACTTCCCTATAATAATTCAAAATTTTCGGAAAAATAAGGCTATATTACCGAGAGATTACAAGCAACCTATTTTGAGTTTGAATATTTTTATTTCCACTCATAATCGATAGAAAAATTAAAAAAAAAAAAAGATTTCTGAGTGACAGGTCAAACGTGCTGGTGTAGCAGAGATCAGACGGTCAAAAATAAACTTTTTGGTTTGATGGTTTTTGGTGAAAGGAAAAAAACTATTAATTAATGAGGAAATAAAAGCGCCTTCTATTTTGTACACAAGACACGTTCTTGCATGTGTTACGTGGCGCCACCCCTCTAAAAAGCTGTAACGTTAGGAAAAAACCAAATTTAATTAATTTGAGTGTACAAATGTGGACCATGCAAAAATTTGGGGGGGTAGGGGCGAGAGGGGTTTACACGAATTTTTTGTATGTATATATAAAATAAAAATTATTTTTATCCAGAGGTGAATTCAGGATTTTGATACCATGGGTGCACCGCCGGCTTTAACGTAAATTTGGTGTAGTAAAATAAAAACTGGTCAATAATGTCACTTGATGCGAGAACATTTAATGTTTGATGACTTATTATCAATTTGAAATAGTATTATTTAAAGAGATAACTTATACACTTCTTAAATAATTTAGTTCTTATCTTCTACATTCAAAACAAAGAAGGAAAATAAAATATTAATGATAATTTAATATTGTAAAATTTGAAATTTGTGCAAATTTTAGTGCAAAATGAAGCATAAAAAATAAGGGAGTAGTGAAATCAAGGGGATTTGATCCCTTGTTCTTGGGGAAGTAAAACAATATTAGACCATTTCTGTAAATATATACATGAAAAAACTGATTTACTGGGAAAAGCATGGGTTCACGTGAACCCTAGTTTATAGGGTAGATCCGCCCCTGCTTTTATCTTTATATTTATAGTTTGAAATCTCTTGACACAGTCAAAAAGTATATTTAGTAACCAATGGAGTTCAAAACATTTTTTTTGAACTCTCTTAGCAAAAGTCCACCTCCGCCACTAAGTTCAATAGAATCTAGTAGAATTTGCTCAAAAAATATTTTTATATTAAAAATTGTATCAAATATGTACATATATTAAATTTATAATTTAATTACTAATTCTTGAATTCTCGTTTTAAAATTCAAAATCCATAACATTAAAATTTTGCTTCTGTCTTTGATTTTAATATGTTGTTTTTCAAGTTGTCATACTTATGATAGAGTTATTAGTAACTATTTCAAATGACATATAACATATTTTTATTTTAACAGAGTGTATAGAAGCTAATTAAATTCTTTGTATTTTACCAAAATGTCTCTTGTGTGAAAACAGTTGCTTTTCGAAGATTCTATTCATTGTCATTTGTCGCAATGATCATATATACTTTTTTTTCTTTTTTCTTTTTGACACTAATATCAGATTTAGTTTCATAAATATTAATAGCCATCTTTTGATACCGACTAGCTCAACTAATTTTGATTCGCGTAGCAAATATAAGGCTCTTTTAGTAAGAATTTCTCTAGTAAAAGAACCGTTTTTTTTCCTATTCATTTCTTATTCTTTGGTACTTACGTATGAAACGTTTTTTTATTCCTTTTCCAAGTTCATCTATAAATAAAAAAAAATTACAAAATAAAAATCAGGAAATTGCCTTTTTCGCCATTCGAAATGGTATTCTCTTGATACTAGTTGTCCCTTTGGATATAACAATAGCAACCTTTGACAATATCGTCATTTTTCTCAAGATGAAATCACTTTCAGTTAATTTCCAATTCACTCGAAATATTAAAAAAAGAAAAAATAGATCGTCAGCTAAAAAGAGCTAAAATAAAATAATTAAAAAGTCGTGAAGGAAAGGCCGGCACAATTTTCAATTAAGGCTTGAGAAAAAAAAAAGGAGGAAAGAAATTAAGGTGAGGCTGGCAATCTTTTATTTATAACAGTAAATATATATTTATCTGCATCGAGGAGTTTATACCAACCCGATAAATATATAATTATCTTTAAACTATAGTTACTAAATACAGGTACTCACTTAAATATTTATTGACCTTAACTATTTTAAATTCGCGCGGCATATAACCTTTTAAAAAATAATAGTAGCTATAAATGGATATGTCCAAAATAATAATTTAAGTCTCGACTAAAAAAAGACTTGCAAAACAGGGTGGATCTACCCTATAAATTGGGGTTCACGTGAACCCATCATCTTCCCAGCAAATCAGTTTTTTTATGTATATAATTTACCGAAATGGTCTAATATTAACTTGAGGAACTCGTGGTTGTTTTGTTTCCCCAAGAGCAAAGGATCGAATCCCCTTGGACATACTCGTCCTATATTTTTCTGTCTTTCTTTTCACTACTCCCTTATTTTTTGTGCTTCATTTTGCACAAATTTTAAATTTTACGATATTAAATTATCATTAACATTTTATTTTCCTTCTTTGTTTTGAATGTAGAAGATAAAAACTAAATTATTTAAGAAGTGTATAAGTTATCTCTTTAAATAATACTATTTCAAATTGATAATAAGTCATCAAATATTAAATGTTCTCATATCAACTGACACTATTTACCAATTTTCTTGACACTATTTACTACATCAAATTTATGTTAAAGCCGGTGGTACACCCATAGTCTCAAAATCTTGGATCCGCCTCTGTTGCAAAACAACAAAGCCCGCCTTTTATTATCGTTCTTTTAAAAAATAAGATAAGTCGTTATACATGATAAACAACTTGAGTTTATTTTATATATTTTTTTAATATAGTGAACTAGAAATAATTGGCTGTCTTTCATTATTATTACTTATTTTAATCTTAGATATATTTTGGCCCCCGAGGAATGGGGGGTTACTCATCGTCATGAATGCTACAACTTCAAACCTGTATAATATTAAAGAATAATAATAAAAAAAAAAACCTGTATAATATATGCTCATTCATTGTCACCTTTTGGACAGTTAAGATATAGCTGACACAAGACCAAAAATAGCAGTTCGATGCACTAAGTTTTTGTTATATGTGGGATTCGGATCACGAAGATTTATTGTACGTAAATCTTATCATGCATTTGTGCAAGATATTATTTTCACAATTCGAACTCGTAATTTCCTGATCAGATGATAACAATTTTACCAGTTACGTCAAGACTCCCTTCAATCGCCGAAATAACAATTATCTACCAAAAGGTAGATTTACATATATACCAAACGTAAGAAGTAACTATCAAACAACTCGTCCTATTAAATTACAAAATGTGTGTTTAGCCACTAACAAAAGTTATTTTGGAGTGAGTAAGTATTCTTTCAACCTTAATTAAATGTTTCGAGTTTGAGTTTTGAGTACGAAGTTGCCTTTGGCAGGAAGCGACCCCTCAATGTGGGACTTCTCGTATAGATTAAAATTGAAAATTTTACCTCATATAGCAAAGGTATGCACCCTATTTATTTATAAATCAAAATTATTTTAAAATATTATTTTTCATAGCTACCTTTTATATTTTATAGCAAAATAAATATTTATGGTATATACTACCATTGGGGCATGAAATACGCTATTTATGTTTTCCTCTTTCTTAGACATCTGAACATACCGATTTTTAAGGTGATTGTCGTTATTGTATTCATGAATACATGTCGCAAATACATATGAATACATGCGCATATAACTAGACTGCCTTGATTTTAGGTGATTTTTATTGATGTATTCATGAATACAATAGCGCGAATACATGTGAATACATGCGTTACAGTTGGACTGCCTTGATTTTAGGCGCTTTTTGCTGCTGTGTTCATGTACACATGGCGCGAATACATGTGAATACATGCGCATATAGCTGGACTGCCCTGATTTTTAGACGTTTTTTGTTGCTTTTCTCATGAATACAGCAACCCCGAACACAGCGGATACACTAACATAACAACTGAATAGTAGCTATAGGAAATACTTATGTATATTGTAGCTATAGGGAGTTAATAGCCACTAAATAATACTGGTTTCTGAAAATTCCTAATTAAATTCATTTGAGCCCTAATATGATCAGTGTCAGACACTGGATGAAAAACCAAAAATAAAAGGCAGAATACATAGACATACACTTAAACTATCAAAGAAAGTTCACTTGAACACCTAAACTAAGATATTTTCCACCAGTTGATGATTACATCCACCTTTATGCTGTTGATAAAATAACCCTATTTTCTTAGTTGTCTTAGTACAACATAAAGGTCGGGCGTGTTAAACTGGTCGGATGTGTTAAATTGGTACAATAAAAGTAGAGTAAAAGTGTTTCGGTGGAAAATGTCTTAGTTGAGGTGTTCAAGTGAACTTTCTTTAATAGTTTAAGTGTCTGTCTTTGTATTCTATCAAAATAAAAATATGAGTTCAGTCCGATGATTAGGAAATGAGATTGCCTTTGAATTAAAGTGATGAAGTCGGAAAGAAAAATTATAACTTAATATAGTTAGACTTTTCTTAGTCTGCCCTATTGGGCCATATTATTTATTTACGTACTTGGCCGGCATAGTCTTAAATTTATGGAGAAATTGAAGTGATAGCAATTGATAGAAACTGGATTGATTATTATTGACATTCTAGCATTTTCAGAGGAAACTACAAAGAAATTTCTGCAGCAAGAGAAATTTTTACAATAACGTTTGTGAAAGAATTTTGACTATTATCTCCAAATATTGATACTCTTTGAGCCTGCATAATATAGTCATATTCACATTTTAAAATGGTGCAAATAGTATCATATATATTTATACTATGATCTAAATACACGTGTATGGTGTTTGAATTTGGTTTTTCTAATTTAGAAAGTTAGGCGGCTTTGGGTTTGTTGTTGAATTAAACTTTAAGAAAATGATTATTAAAAAATGTGGTGGGATGGTTGAGATTTTATCCGTCTTTACCCAAAAATTTGGAGTTCGAACACTTAGATTAGATTTTTTTTGAAACAAAGTATTCATATATGGATTAAAATTAGTCAGAGCCAATAATTGTCGAATACGGGCAATTTGGTGCACAAAGTATTTCACGTCCATGCAGTATCCATAAAAAGACTGCATCTCAAGAATGCGATGTAGACAGCCTACAAAGGGAGTCCAATACGCAAAGTATCTCGCGTTCATGCAACATCCATGGAAAGACCGCACGCCAAGAATTTAATGTAGGCAGCCCCATGAGCAGTTCAATATATAAAGTATTTCGCGTTCATGCAATATCCATGGAAAGACTGCACCCTAAGGAGTCGTTTGGTTGGAATATGAGTTATACCGGTATAAGTTATAATGGGATAAGTTATGCTGGGATTAATTGTGCTGGGATTGTTGTTTATTCATTGTTTGGTATGTTGTTAAGAATGACAATTGAATAATTTATAAGAGGAAGGTATAAGTTATACCGTGCTAATTACCCCACCATCTGTGAGGTATAAGTTATAACGGTGTTAAAATTAACACCGGTATAACTTATACCTGATTTGCTAACCAAACAGAGTATTAAGGTGATATTAATTCTTATACCACCCTTATACCTCATACCAAACGACCCCTAAGAATGTGATGTATACATCCTACAAGGGCAGTCAAGTATACAAAGTATCCCATGTTTAAGAAACATTCATGGAAAGATAGCACCCCAAAAATATGATGCAGACAGTCTATCTTAATGCAAACATTAGTGTCTGCTTTCACGATTTGAACAAGTGACATGTAGGTAATAAGGAATAACTTTATTGCTGCTCTAAAACTCTATTTCAGCCGTTGAGTACAATATATTTTTAATTTTTTTTCTCTAGAAGGTGTTCTACTTTAGAAGCCACATATGATATAGACAATTTACCTTAATGCAAATATTAAAGACTACTTTCATGATTTGAATTTGTGACCTATAAGTTAGAAGGACCAATTTTATTATTGCTCCAAGACTGTATTTCAGCCGTTGAATGTGATATATTTTTGATTTTTTTTTCTTTTTCTAGATGGTGTTCTACTTTAGAAGATCAATAGAAGCCACATATATGAAAAGAATATGATAAAAGTTAAAAGGATCTAGCTTCACAAGAAACAGACAACCGACCTCTTTAATGCATTACCAGCTTGAATTTAGAGACCACTATTGTTTGGCTCAAAAAACAACAAACAAAACTATCATTCAATTAATGTAAACTTTCTTCCCCTATCCATTAGCCGAATTAATGGCAAATAGCCTTTCCACAAAGGACATTTTTCTTTTTCTTTGAAGGTAGACACCCTCTTGCCCACTTATCCACACCTTTAAGAAATACCAATTAGAAAGTGAAAGCCATTGCTTTTTTTTTTTAAAACTTATAGTAACATGACAAAAGTGTTGCTATCTTCTAATTAATCATCTTTGTATTCGGAAGGAAAGTCTTGGAGCATTAGTAAAATTATTTTTGTTAAGGCCGATCACTATATAAGTCACTGACGAAGAAAGCTCGAAGAGCTTCCCTTCATTCATTACTCAGCCAAGTACCCAAACAATGGCGGACCCAAAATTTTGTGTATGCGGGTTCAATTTTAGAAATATATAACTTTAGTCGTAAAATAGTTATTGTCAAGTGGGTTCAAATAAATATTTATACAAAATTTACACAGCTTTTATCCTAATTTATACATATACAAAGTATTATTTTTTATGAAGCGAGTTCACCTGAACCCGCTAGCCACCACTTGGGTCCACCACAGGTCCCAAGTCTTCGAATCAACCCACGCTTTTTCGAAGAATCCTGCACCTGTGGGCATACAGCCTGGCAGGCCTTACCTTTCCGCCGGAGTCGTGAAACCAATTACTAATGCTTACGTTAGGATAGGTTGTCTACATTATACTTCCGGAGTTGCGGCTTTTCTCCGGACCTTGTGTGAATGTGAGTTATGTTTTGCAAGGAGTTATCCTTTTTTATTCACCTAGTAGATTTGCGTAATGGTATTTAAGGAGAACCGCTCCCTGTTAATTTTTTTTAAATATTTTCAAAACGAAAATATTTAATTAAGGATGAAGTAATCTCATTTATTTTACTATGCTTTTATTGATCGAGAAAGTATCGCTCCCTTGCCCCTTTCCATTTTGAGTGCTATAATCTTATAAGTTGGTTGATGTTATAAAATAAAGACTGTAATGTAAAGACAGGTATAGAGAGAAACTGATATATTATTCGAATTCAAACTGATGTACATAATGAATTGAAAACTCTTCTATTTATAGAAGAAAGGAAGTTGCTGTTTAAGCTGCTATTATATCCGATATGGATAATCTTATACTAAGAGTAATGTTTATCCATAACGGAGTACCGAAAGAATAAGCTTATTAGACCCGGTATGGATAATCTTCTACCGAGGGTAATATTTATTCATAATCGGATACTGAAAGGATAAGCTTATTATACCCGATATGGATAATCTTCTACCGGAGGTAATGTTTATCCATAATCGGATACTGAAAGGTAAGCTTATTATATCCGGTATGGATAATCTTCTACCGTGGATAATATTTATCCATAATCGGATACTGAAAGGATAAGCTTATTATACCCGGTATGGATAATCTTCTACCGGGGATAATATTTATCCATAACCGGGTATTGAAGTGATAAGCTTATTCAAGAAGCTTATTTCCAATAAAGTACTAAATAGATAAATATATTTACGGCGGAGTCCCATATGGATAAGCTTCTTCAGGAAGCTTATTTACAATGGAGTACTAAATGAACATCCATAATATAATATATTTATAACACTCCCCCTTGGATGTTCATTAAAAGATAATGTGTCTCATTTAAAACCTTACTAGGAAAAACCACGTGGGAAAAAAATCCTAATGAAGGAAAAATAGTACACATATTTAGTAATACGCATTGCTAGGTGCCTCATTAAAAACCTTATTAGGAAAACCCCATTGGAAAAAACCTTAGTAAGGGAAAAAGAGTGCATCGCATATTTTACTCCCCCTGATGAAAACCTTGTTTCAAATATTTGAGTCTCCGCATTCCAATCTTGTATACCATCTTCTCAAAAGTTGAAGTTGGCAAAGATTTAGTGAATAAATCTGATGGATTATCACTTGAACGGATTTGTTGCACATCAATGTCACCATTTTTCTGAAGGTCGTGTGTGTAGAATTTTGGTGAAATGTGCTTCGTTCTATCTCCTTTTATAAATCCTCCCTTCAATTGGGCTATGCATGCAGCTTTGTTTTCGTATAAAATTGTGGGTCTTTTCTCACATTTCAAACCACATTTTTCTCGAATAAAATGAATTATTGATCTCAACCATACGTATTCCCTGCTTGCTTCATGAATAGCTATTATCTCAGTGTGATTTGAAGAAGTAACAACAATAGATTGCTTTGTGGAGTGCCATGATATGACAGTATTTCTATATGTAAATACGTACCTGATTTGAGATCGAGCTTTATGGGGACCAGATAAATAACCTGCATTTGCATAACCAACAAGATCTACACTATCTTTTTTAGCATAAAATAAACCCATATCAAGGGTTCCCTTTAAATATCGCAATATATGCTTAATCCCGTTCCAATGTCTCCGTGTAGGAGTATAACTATATCTTGCTAGTAAATTAATAGAAAATGCTATCTCAGGCCTTGTAGCATTAGCAAGATACATTAGTGCACCATTGCACTGAGATAGGGTACTTCGGGACCAAGGAGTTCCTCGTCCTCTTCCGGAGGTCGGAACAAATCCTTATTCACTTCAAGTGATCGAACAACCATTGGTGTACTCAATGGATGCGCTTTGTCCATGTAAAAGCGTTTTAAGACTCTTTCTGTATAGGCAGATTGATGGATAAAGATCCCGTTTGCTAAATGTTCAATTTGCAGACCAAGACAAAGTTTTGTCTTTCCAAGATCTTTCATCTCAAATTCTTTCTTAAGATATTCAATTGCCTTTTGGAGCTCTTCTGGAGTTCCAACAAGATTTATGTCATCAACATAAACAGCAAGTATAACAAATTCTGATGCCATTTTCTTTATAAAAATACATGGACAAATAACATCATTTATGTAACCTTCTTTCAGCAAATATTCACTAAGGCGATTATACCACATGCGCCCGGATTGCTTTAAACCGTATAAAGATCTTTGTAATCTAATTGAATAAATTTCCTGAGATTTTGAATTCGCTTCAGGCATTTTAAATCCTTCAGGGATTTTCATATAAATTTCATTATCAAGTGAACCGTACAAATAAGCTGTAACTACATCCATTAGATGTATTTCAAGCTTTTCATGCAGTGCTAAACTGATGAGATATCGAAATGTTATGGCATCCATAACAGGTGAATATGTTTCATCAAAATCGACTCCAGGTCGTTGTGAGAATCCTTGTGCAACAAGGCGAGCTTTGTATCTTTCAACTTCATTTTTATCATTCCTTTTTCGCATAAAAACCCATTTATGACCAACTGGTTTTATACCAGCAGGTGTTTGGACTACTGGTCCAAATACCTCTCTTTTAGCAAGTGACTTCAATTCCGATTGAATTGCCTCTTGCCATTTTGGCCAATCAGATCTTTGTCGACATTCTTCGACAGATCGAGGTTCAAGATCCTCACTATCTTGCATAATATTAAGTGCAACATTATATGCAAAAATATTATCCACCACTATTTCAAAACGATTTAAATTAATCCCATCACTGGTCGAACTTATTAAAAGTTCTTCACTTACATGAGATTCGGGTTCATTAATTTCTTCAGGAATCTCAGAACTAATTAGATCTTGGGTCTCTTCAGGAGATCACTTCATAGTATCGTTTTGATTATTTGTCGATTTTCTTTTTCGAGGATTTTGATCCTTAGTACCCAAAGGCCTACCATGCTTCAGGTGTGCTTTAGGTTCACTAGCTTTCATGCTAGTAGATGGTCCTACTGGGACATCAATTCGGATAGGCACATTCTTTGCAGGGATATGTGACTTAATTATCCTTTTCAAATCAGTAAATGCGTCTGGCATTTTATTTGCTATATTCTGTAAATGGATGATCTTCTGGACCTCCTGATTACATATAGGGGTACGTGGATCAAAGTGAGATAATGATGAAACTTTCTACACAATTTCTCTTTTGAGTTCCTTTTTCTCTCCCCCTAATAGTGGGAAATTTGTTTCATCAAACCGACAATTTGCAAATCGAGCAGTAAATAAATCTCCTGTCAATGGTTCAAGATAGCGAATAATAGAGGGTGATTCAAACCCAACATATATTCCTATCCTTCTCTGTGGTCCCATCTTACTGCGCTGTGGTGGTGCTACTGGCACATATACAGCACATCCGAAAATTCGTAAATGGGCAATATTTGGTTCATGACCAAAAACTAATTGTGACGGAGAATATTTATTATAATGTGTCAGTTTGAGACGGATAAGTGATGCTGCATGCAAGATAGCATGGCCCCAAACAATTGTGGGAAATTTTATTTTTATAAGTAGAGGTCTTGCTATCAATTGCAAGCGTTTAATAAATGACTCTGCAAGGCCATTTTGAGTATGAACATAAGCTACAGGATGTTCAACTTTTATCCCAACTGATAAACAATAATCATCAAAAGCTTGAGATGAGAATTCTCCAGCATTATCGAGGCGAATAGCCTTTATAGGATAATCTGGGAATTGTGCCCTTAATCGAATTATTTGGGCTAATAGCTTTGCAAACGCCAGGTTGCGAGATGATAGTAGGCACACGTGTGACCATCTTAAAGATGCATCTATTAGAACTATAAAATATCTAAATAAACCACTTGGTGGGTGAATAGGTCCACATATATCCCCATGTATACGCGCTAAAAAGGCAGGGGATTCAATGCCAACCTTCATTGGTGATGGTCTAGTGATCATTTTGCCTTGATAACAAGCATCACAAGAAAATTCGTCATTTGTAAGAATCTTCAGGTTCTTTAATGGATGCCCACTTTAATTTTCAGTAATTCATCTCATCATTATTGATCCAGGATGGCCCAAATGGCCATGCCAAAGCACAAAATTATTTGAATCTGTAAAGTTCTGGTTTACGATAGAGTGTGCTTCAACTATACTAATTTTTGAATAGTATAACCCAGAAGATAAAGTTGGTAATTTTTCTACAATGCATTTCTGGCCAGAAATATTCTTTGTAATACAAAGATATTCCATATTCATTTAATCTACTGTCTCAACATGATACCCATTTCGGCGGATATCTATAAAACTCAACAAGTTTCTTCGGGACTTAGAGGAGAATAATGCATTGTCTATAATAAGTTTTGTTCCCTTAGACAAAAAGATAATGGCTCTTCCTTAGCCTTCAATCAAACTTATATTACCAGAAATTGTTGAAACATTTGCTTTTTCCTTATACAAATAAGAAAAATATTTCTGACCCCTGAATATGGGATGGGTTGTTCCACTATCAATAACACAAATATCTTCATGATTTGTCTTTGATCCAAACATAATTTGAAGATTATCCATATTCTTCAAAATAAAATATATTATAGTAAACATCATTATCAAAACATAACTTTTATTTATGTACAATAATTACATAACTATACTATCTATTACAAACAACAAAAATTAAAATATTTATATTTCTACAGATTCACTACCGATTACATGACTTGTTTCTCCTTCTGAGAGTGCAAAGTAATCAGCTACAACTAAATGCATGAAGTCAAAATTATCTTCAAAGATAAAATTTGCTTCAGCATTTTTCTCTGTCATTTTCAAGGAGGCTTGATAAAGCTCAACCAGGTGCTTTGGCATACGACAGGTACGTAACCAGTCCTTTTCCTCCACATCTATAGCATACACTCTCTGCATTTGGTGCTCGCACCGCTTCATGCTATTGTTCCTTTCTTTTCCACTGCTGGTGGCGATGAGGGTTCTTTGGTGCATTATTATTACCATAATTGGGATTTCTTCCCCGAACACGGCCATGACCATGACTGGGGCCACGACCTCTTCCACATTTAGCTTGGTGGAAGTTCGTCTCATTCACTTCAGGGAATGGACAAGAACCAGTAGGTCGGCTTTCATGGGTTTTCATTAATATCCCATTATGTTGCTCGGCTATAAGAAGATGTGAGATAAGTTTAGAATACTTTTTAAATCCTATCTCTCGATATTTTGCTGCTGCAGGAGCATATTCGAGGCATGAAAAATGGTGAAAGTTTTCTCCAACATATCTTGATCAGTCATATTATCACCACATAATTTTAATTGGGAAATAATTCTGAACATAGCAGAATTATACTCACTGATAGATTTAAAATCTTGCCTTAGATGAGTCCAATCATAACGTGCCTGTGGAAGAACGACCATCTTTAGGTGGTCATATCTATCTTTCAAATTATTCCACAGTATGACTGGATCTTTAACAGTAAGATATTCCATTTCAGTCCCTCATCAAGGTGATGGCATATGAATATCATTGCTTTGGCACGATCTTGGTTTATTGCCTGATTTTTATCTTTGATGGTGTCTGCCAGACCCATCGCACTAAGATGAATTTCAGCATCAAGCACCCAAGACATGTAGCTTTGGCCAGATATATCCAGGGATACAAATTCAAGTTTAGAAAGATTTGACATTATATAGAAAAAGAAAGTTCGTACCTCGGATACTTTCAAAGTATTTTTCTCGAGATGGCAGAGTCTCGTACTGATAACGTGTTATAAAATAAAGACTGTAATGTAAAGACATGTATAGAGAGAAACTGATATATTATTCGAATTCAAACTGATGTACATAATGAACTGAAAACTCTTCTATTTATAGAAGAAAGGAAGCTGCTGTGTAAGCTGTTACTATATCCGATATGGATAATCTTATACTAAGAGTAATGTTTATCCATAACGAAGTACTGAAAGGATAGGCTTATTATACCCGATATGGATAATCTTCTACCGGGGGTAATGTTTATCCATAACCGGATACTAAAAGGATAAGCTTATTATACCCGATATGGATAATCTTCTACCGGGGGTAATATTTATCCATAACCGGATACTAAAAGGATAAGCTTATTATACCCGGTATGGATAATCTTCTATCGGGGGTAATATTTATCCATAACCGGATACTAAAAGAATAAGTTTATTATACTCGGTATGGATAATCTTCTACCGAAAATAATATTTATCCATAACCTGGTACCGAAGTGATAAGCTTCTTCAGGAAGCTTATTTCCAATAAAGTACTAAATAGATAAACATATTTACGGCGGAGTCCCATATGGATAAGCTTCTTCAGGAAGCTTATTTACAATGGAGTACTAAATGAACATCCATAATATAACTAATCATCTTGTATTCGGAAGGAAAGTCTTGGAGCGTTAGTAAAATTATTTTTGTTAAGGCCGATCACTATATAAGTCGCTGACGAAGAAAGCTCGAAGAGCTTCCCTTCATTCATTACTAAGCCAAGGTCCCAAGCAATGGCGGACCCAAAATTTTGTGTATGCAGGTTAAATCTTAGAAATATATAAATTTAGTCGTAAAATATTAGTTGTCAAGTGGGTTCAAATAAATATTTATACAAAATTTACACAGCTTTTATCCTAATTTATACATATACAGAGTATTATTTTTTTATGAAGCGAGTTCAGCTGAACTTGCTAGCCACCACTTGGGTCCGCCACTGGTCCCAAGTCTTCGAGTCAACCCACACTTTTTCGAAGAATCCTGCACTTGTGGGCATACAGCGTGGCAGGCCTTACCTTTCCGCCGGAGTCGTGAAACCAATTACTAATGCTTATGTTAGGATAGGTTATCTACATTATACTTCCTGAGTTGCGGCTTTTCTCTGGACCTTGTGTGATTGCGAGTTACGTTTTGCAAGGAGTTATCCTTTTTTATTCGCCTAGTAGATTTGCGTAATGGTATTTAAGGAGAACCGCTCCCTGTTAATTTTTTTTTAATATTTTCAAAACGAAAATATTTAATTAAGGATGAAGTAATCTCATTTATTTTAATATACTTTTATTGATCGAGAAAGTATCGCTCCCTTGCCCCTCTCCATTTTGAGTGCTATAATGTTATAAGTTGGTTGATGTTATAAAATAAAGACTGTAATGTAAAGACAGGTATAGAGAGAAACTGATATATTATTCGAAATCAAACTGATGTACATAATGAACTGAAAACTCTTCTATTTACAGAAGAAAGAAAGCTTCTGTGTAAGCTGCTAATATATTCGATATGGATAATCTTATACTAAGAGTAATGTTTATCCATAACGGAGTACCGAAAGAATAAGCTTATTATACCCGGTATGGATAATCTTCTACCGAGGGTAATGTTTATCCATAATCAGATACTGAAAAGATAAGCTTATTATACCCGATATGGATAATCTTCTACCGGGGGTAATGTTTATCCATAACCGGATACTGAAAGGATAAGCTTATTATACCCGATATGGATAATCTTCTACCGGAAATAATATTTATCCATAACCGGGTACAGAAGTGATAAGCTTCTTCAGGAAGCTTATTTCCAATAAAGTACTAAATAGATAAAAATATTTACGGCGGAGTCCCATATGGATAAGCTTCTTCAGGAAACTTATTTACAATGGAGTACTAAATGAACATCCATAATATAACTAATCATCTTGTATTCGGAAGGAAAGTCTTGGAGCGTTAGTAAAATTATTTTTGTTAAGGCCGATCACTATATAAGTCGCTGACGAAGAAAGCTCGAAGAGCTTCCCTTCATTCATTACTAAGCCAAGGTCCCAAGCAATGGCGGACCCAAAATTTTGTGTATGCAGGTTAAATCTTAGAAATATATAAATTTAGTCGTAAAATATTAGTTGTCAAGTGGGTTCAAATAAATATTTATACAAAATTTACACAGCTTTTATCCTAATTTATACATATACAGAGTATTATTTTTTTATGAAGCGAGTTCAGCTGAACTTGCTAGCCACCACTTGGGTCCGCCACTGGTCCCAAGTCTTCGAGTCAACCCACACTTTTTCGAAGAATCCTGCACCTGTGGGCATACAGCGTGGCAAGCCTTACCTTTCCGCCGCAGTCGTGAAACCAATTACTAATGCTTACGTTAGGATAGGTTGTCTACATTATACTTCCTGAGTTGCGGCTTTTCTCTGGACCTTGTGTGAATGCGAGTTACGTTTTGCAAGGAGTTATCCTTTTTTATTCGCCTAGTAGATTTGCGTAATGGTATTTAAGGAGAACCGCTCCCTGTTAATTTTTTTTAATATTTTCAAAACAAAAATATTTAATTAAGGATGAAGTAATCTCATTTATTTTACTATACTTTTATTGATCGAGAAAGTGTCGCTCCCTTGCCCCTCTCCATTTTGAGTGCTATAATCTTATAAGTTGGTTGATGTTATAAAATAAATACTGTAATGTAAAGGCAGGTATAGAGAGAAACTGATATTTTATTCGAATTCAAACTGATGTACATAATGAACTGAAAACTCTTCTATTTAGAGAAGAAAGGAAGCTTCTGTGTAAGCTGCTACTATATTCGATACGGATAATCTTATACTAAGAGTAATGTTTATCCATAACGGAGTACTGAAAGAATAAGCTTATTATACCCGGTATGGATAATCTTCTACCGAGGGTAATATTTATCCATAACCATATACTGAAAGGATAAGCTTATTATACCCGATATGGATAATCTTCTACCGGGGGTAATGTTTATCCATAATCGGATACTGAAAGGATAAGCTTATTATATCCGGTATGGATAATCTTCTATCGGGGGTAATATTTATCCATAACCGGATACTGAAAGGATAAGTTTATTATACCCGATATGGATAATCTTCTATCGGGGGTAATATTTATCCATAACCGGGTACCGAAGTGATAAGATTCTTCAGAAAGCTTATTTCCAATAAAGTACTAAATAGATAAATATATTTACGACAGAGTCCCATATGGATAAGCTTCTTCAGGAAGCTTATTTACAATGGAGTACTAAATGAATATTTATAATATAATATATTTATAACAGTTGACATGTAATATGCACCCAAAAGGATAATAAAATTCTAAATTGACAAGCTTCTGAAAAAATGATATATATGACCCCCTTGAGTAAATCTTGCATTAAAAAGGAAAAGAAAAGTGAAGTATATATATATATATATATATGTTCACATAGTACACATGTTTTAGGACTCGATTTGATGTAGCTCGAGAAACAAACTTATATATCATAAAATTGTTAAGCTAAAGAAAACTATACGTATTGTGAATTTGGAATTTAATAAAAAGATGTCATTAATTGCGAGATTAAAACACAGATTAGTTTTACAGCTTGTTTGGATGATTGTTCCTCATTGTATCGTATTGTATTGTTATTCTAAAATAATATTTGTTTTGATTGTTTCATTAAAATTGGTTTACTGTATTGTTAAATAAATTATTCCGGAACAATGAAAAATCCCATTTTTTGAAACAACCGATTTGGTGTGGTGGGATCGTTTCCTATTTTTCTTTTCAATTATGCCCCAACTTATTACTCCACAATTCTATTTTACTCTTTACCTTTTTTTCTATTTTAACTCCAAATCTCCAATTTCTAACCTACTTTGTTTTTTTCCATTACTTCTGCCGTCAACGTTAAAGGATTTTTGCCGCCTTTTATTTTACTTTTTCTCCTAATTTGCTTTTAACTCAATTCTAATTAGTTGTGCTCCTTTGTTTTGCCTTCTTCTGTTCTGCTTTCTTAAGGTGTTTTGCCTTCTTCTGTTTTATTTTTGAAAAATTATTTTATGCATAACTTTTGGTAAATTCAATATTTAAATAATTGAGGGTGTTTTAGTAAACTTATCAGTTATAGTACAGTACGATACAGTCAAACCAAACAGCAAAATAATATTTAACAATGACAAACAATACAATCTATTCAAACATTGTATTCATAAAATGATACGGTACAATACGATACAGTACAATACAATACATTATAAAATGATGGGGAACAATGATCCAAACATACTGTTAGTTACATCTGCTTAAAATGGAAACGATAGATTCTTGGTCTTGTCTAAACTTCACCAAATCAAGATATTGGTATACAAGTTAGTTTTAGGGTTTGCTTAGTTTTGTAAGTTCTCTATTAAGATTGGTAATAGTCACTGATAATAGGTGAATTAGACTATAATTAGACCCTAAAGAACCATATTTTTGTATAGTTTTATGGCTAAAAAAAAGGCAAAATATATAAACAGCTCATTTAAGTTGTCCATAATGATCAATTGAACACCTTAACTTGGCGTCTGACCAGATAGACACCTCTGTTTGGTAGAAGTATTTTCTCTTAAACCCCTCACGCTGACATGGTAAATTTTGTGTGTTACACTCAGATATAAGAGCGTGAAAATCTTATAAATTAGATTTATTTTTCCTAAATTAAAATTGAACCCACCTAACTCTTATACCCCCTCCTACAATTTTTCCTCCACATCTTCAGCAGTCCTTTACCCTAAACTTACTCATCTTTTCCCTCCATGGCAGAAAAAATACATTAAAGACAGAACTTCCATTACCACTATAATCACTATCCACTATTAAGGAAATCCAAAAATTAAAAAATCCCACTATTATACCACCACATAATCACTAACACTTTCTTTAATCTCCCTTCTCCAAAATTAAAAAAAGAAAAAAAATTCCAAACCTTCAAATTTCACCACGATTTGGATTTTACAGTGGTTTTTTTGCTGGTAAAAGTATATCAATCAAGTGGGTTGAGACGATTTATGATTTAATTTTGAAAAAGAAGAAAGAAAAAATAGTGAAGGGATCTTTGACGGGTGGTGGCGGAAAGATTAATATGCGACCAAATAGAGGAACCAAACCAATGGAAGAGCAACAACGAAATTTGGGAAGAGCGGTAATGGAAGCAAAGTGAACAATGACTTTTAATGGAGTAAAGGAGCGGTGGTGCCTGCAATAGAGAGGGGAATGTTTGGGAAGGAGAAATTAAACATTTGATGGAAATAGCGATTAAAGGTGAGAGCTTTTGTTGTACTTTTTGTTGTGTTACACTGGTAAAAAAGAGCAGCATCCATGGCGTTAAAGGAAGAAGAAGCTGACTATTCTTTGATGGTTTATGACTTTTTGGTTGTTTTAGTGTGGCTTAGGTGATGGTTTTGGCTGGGAGGTGGAAAAGTAGGGTCTTTTTCTTCCTTTTTTAATTAAAATTATAACTATTTTTTAATATAAACTATAAGATGTTTAAGAAATACACGTGTCACTCGATAATTTGTTAGTTTGACATGTCATCAGCGAGTGTAACTCACACATGAGATTTATTGAACTGGGGTGTTCGCGAGATACACCTGTGTCAAATAAAAGTGTCTATCTGGTCAGATGCTAAGTTAAAGAGTTCAATTGGTCGTTGTGGACAACTTAAAGGGGTTGTTTATGTATTTCGCCTAAAAAAATGATAACCAAATGCTCTGATTAGTGCTTTTCATGATTTGCAGGCTATATCTAATAAAAGAAGTCTGTGAAGTACTTTTGGGATCAATTACGGAGAAAAGGAGGCCAATCGTACAATACCCACAAAGTGAACTAAGCGAAGGGACAAAACCAGAACTGAAGCTGGCCTACCGCTGTCCGGGTGTAACCGCGGTAGGACCGCAACAGAACATTGCTGCAGATTCAGAGGACCATTGTGATTGTGGTCCTGGCGTAATCGCGATGGGACCGTGGCAGGGCGTAGAAACTTTAGGGACCAAAGTGTCAAGTCGGAAAAATTTGGTGTAAAACCCTTATAAGATGTAGAAATTCGGCCGCATTAGGGCAGACTTGTTTTGATATTATTTTGGCAAGATACACAAGTGTGAGAGATCACCTAACAACACCATTGTTCTTTATCTCTTCTTTTTCTTGCTATTTTCGATCATGAATATTTTCGTAGTTTATCCTTATGTTGTTATGAGTAGCTAAATACTTTAGTCTAAGATTTTGATGGAACCTATTGAAGGATGAACTTCTTGATCATGTTAATATAGTTTGCCAGTTAATCTCTATTTGTTCAACTACGTGTTTGTTGTAGTTAATTGACATGATCCTCAATTAGCTGTGCCTATTTAGTGTGCATAACTCGGAAGAGAGTGCATATTTAGGTAGTTGTTGAACAACACCACTCCCAAAGTATAAGAGGGATCTATAACTGCGGGTTTAAAGGCGGGATTAGGGATAACGAAGCCTTGGGTGCAATCTAAAGTGAGCTGTAATAAACAAAGTCACCTAGCATATCTCGGGCGAGTGCGTTTAGTAAATTATCGCGATTACTCGGGAGATATTTACGGTAAAAAGAGTGCTCATGATTGATAGAGATATTTTGGTAAATCTATATGAAACGTAACCGGAAGGGATTCTATCAATAGGGAAAATCACTACCTTAGAACCTTTTCATTATTGTTTATAACCCAAGCATATTTAGTTTACAACTATTTATTTACTTTCAATATTAGTTATTAGAAATACCATCAACTATTGTTTACAACGTTTGGGGAAGTTGATTATAAAGAATTTAGTAAGTCCAACAAAAGTAATTGATAGGTTAATTCTCTGTGCATTTGACTCTAGGCTTAAATACTCATGTTATATTTGCAACGTCTGCGTGTCCTATTATAAGGCATAGTTGTGCGTGATCAAATTTTAGCGCCGTTGCCGGGGAATTAACGGTGTTATCAATTACAATTGAAAGAAGTACAAAATTTTTTAGTGTAGTCATTTTTCTCTATACCCAAATTTTACATTGAAATTTTAACGTTTGTTGACTTGGTTGCACAGGTGCATGCCTAGAAACTGATCGAGATCTGGTGAAGTATTTGAAGCATTATCAAATCCCGAGAAAGTTTTCAAGGCTTTGAATCGGGCCAACCGGAAAAACAACCAACAACCAACAACTGTCAATTCGAAACAATCATGGGAGATCGCGAGAAAAACCTAGTAGTACCAATAGTGCCAGAGGCTACTATCTATAACTTGGCACAACCCACAGCTGAGAATCTATCCACAACGATAGTAGTCCCGTAGATACAAGTTAAGTCATTCCAAATTACAAATAACATGCTGCACTTGTTGCAGAATAAGGGACTATTTTCGGGGTCACAAGTTGAAGATCCTTAGCAATGCCTGAAGAATTTCTTGTCTATCTGCAAAATCAAAAGGCAACCCAATGTAACTCCGGAAGCAATCAAGCTGTTATTGTTTCCATTCTCAGTGACATGAGCTGCCCAGATATGGCTAAATTCACTCCCCATAAATTCTATAACAACATAGGATGAATTAGTCAAGCAATTCCACAACAAGTTCCACCCACCCAACAAGACTGATCAACAAATTGATGAAATTTTGAGCTTTAAACAGAGACTGATGGAGACATTACATAAAATATGGGAGCATTTTAAAGGGATGCTGGTCATATGTATACACCATGGTATTCCAGATCTAATGTTGGGGGCAGCGATTTTACATGGGATTGTTAGATAGCGTAAAGAACATTATTGATGCTTCAGCTGGTGGGGCATTCTTGAGCAAAACATGGAGAGATGGCCAGAGTCTGCTTGACAAGATGACACAAAATTCAGGATGGATAACCAGAAATGCACCTATCACTCCAGTGGTGCACTCAGTGCCTTTAGATCCATCCAATTTTATGGCTGAAAATATGGCCACCTTATTGACACAGATGAGGATACTCACCAAAATGGTGGAGGAGTCAGGGCAGAAACAACAGGTACATATTGTTGATACTACTAATGGGGGCTTGTGCATATATTGCATTGGTTAGCCCGTTGGTAACCAATGGAATGCTGAACACGATCATCATCACTAACCTGAAGACATGACCTATGTGTCTAATTATGGCGGCCTGAGAAAGGGTGGTCAGAATTGGGGTTAATAGAATCAGCAGTGCAGGTCAGCACAACCACAATTCAACACTGGGAACATGGGAGGTATGAGACCCCCAACAATATGGCACCTTACCCAAGACCATAGGGATACAATAATCAGAATCAGCAGCAGGGGTATCAACCGCCTCAGCAGCAGCATGGTGGAAGGTAGAAAGATGGGTTTGCTAGACTTGAAGCAATGATGCAACAGGTTATTGGATCTAATGCAAAAATTACTGAGAGAGTCGATGCACATGATTCAACAATCAAAAATATTGAGGTACAGGTGGGCCAAATTTTGATGTCTCTGAACAATCGTCCTCATGGGACACTATCTGCAAATACCCAGATAAACCCAAAAGATTAGGGACCGAAGCAGCTGATGGCGGTGAGTCTAAGTAATGACAGAGATCTGGATGTAGAGCAAGAAAGGGCTTGAGAAGCTAGACAGGCTGAGACACTTATACCAATGCCTATTGGGCTGGATGAATCAACGAAACTGACAGAGGTGACAGTCCAACCTGCTCCAGAAGAAAATAGCATTCAGAATAAGACCGAGAAAGAAGCTGAAACAGTTCAGGAGCCAGTAGTTGATGTAGCAACAGTAGTTGATGTAGCATCTAATAAAGATCAGTCCCAATTGATTGGGAAGAAGAGACCTCCTGCACCCTTCCCTCAGATGCTGGCTAAGTACAAAAAGGAGGATCAATACAAGAAGTTCTTTGAAATGCTAAAGCAAATCCAGGTAAATATACCATTGATTGAAGCTTTGAAGGAGATGCCTGGGTATGCAAAAACGATGAAGGACTTGATGTCCCAGAAGTTTGATTTTCAAGACTTGGCCACAGTTACTCTTACTCAGACCTGTAGTTCAGTGGTGACTGGACCAATTGCGGAAAAGCTGCCTGACCCAGGGAGCTTTACAATTCCATGAACTATTGGTAATTTTGCTTTTGCTAAGGCACTGTGTGATCTAGGAGCCAGCATCAATCTTATGCCCCTGAAAATTTATAAGAGGCTGGTCATTGGAAGAGCTAGACCCACCTCTATGTTGTTGCAGCTAGCTGACAGAACTGTGAAATAACCCTCTTGTATCCTGGATAATGTGCTGATTCAGGCAAGAAAATTTGTGTTCCCTGCAGATTTTGTAATCCTAGACTGCAAGGTGGATGAAGAGATTCCCATAATTTTGGGAAGACCATTCCTGGCCATGGGGATAGCTCTAATTGATTGTGAGATTGGGGAGCTCAAGATGAGACTGAACGATGAAGAAATAACATTCAATGTGCAGAAATCTATGAGGCGACCAAGTGTATTCGCCAATTGTTCTCTTATTGATGCCGTGGATGTAATTGTAGAGACTGATGATGAAAGGCTGACTATTGAGGACCCCTTGCTGCATGTTTAATGAATTTGGATGAAGTAAATGGAGAGGATTTGGCAGAATGGGTGTTGGCGCTAGAGGGTAGAGGGTTCTGGGATAGAACTCTAGAATTTGAGCCCTTGCACTTGGAAAATCGAGAAACCCCTCTAGCCAAGCCATCAATCGAAGAACCACCAAAGATGGAGTTAAAGCCACTACCCGCCTATGAGCACGTGATTTTTGCGCTATATGAACTACTCCCATAATTTCAAACAAAATAATTTCTTTCATTAGTTGCAATTCTGTGGATTTTGTGATATTTTATGTTAATTGTTCGCATTTCGTTTGTGCATTTTAATTGATAAAAAGTACAAAAATATACTTGGCATTTGCACTTAGGGCTTAATTTTATATTTTAGGATTAATTAGTAATTAGGTTACTTTACAAAGAAGAAAATAACAAAGAGAAGTTCATTTTGCATTTTTAACTATTAATTTTTGAATTTGTCATGAGTTTCCTATTAAATTAGGACTTAATCAATTTTGAGGAAATAATTAGTATAATTTTGGGAGTAAATCATGTCCTTATTTTAATTTTGCATTTTACAAAGAAATCAGAAAAAATAATAAATAAAAATCAAATATAAAAAAGGGAGAGGAAATTGAAAGAAATTAAGTGGTCTTCATGTTACCCATTTTTGGGCCAAATATGGTTGGAATTAGGCCAAATCCCCTCCAAATCCACTTCAAAGTCAGCCCAAACATGCCCCTACCCGGTCCACATGACCCTGCCCCCGATGACCAATAAAATGACGTAGCTAGTTAATGCCAAATCAATCCAAGCCGTCCATTCATTCTAATCCAACGGCCTGGATTCAATCTCAGCTTTTAAATAAAATTGTCCAAATACCCTAGATACAGAACCCCTCCTCCTCGTATCCCTGTTCGATCCCACCGCCCTCCGTCGCAAACCGCCGCCGGAAATCACCCATGGCGGCAACGAAACCCTAACACCCTCCAAAATCTCACCATAGCTTTGTCTCCCTCTCCTCACCACGATTCCATGGTTATTTTCCGTCAAATCCCAACTGAAACCTTCAAATATATTAAAACCTAAGCGCCGCCACCACCGTGCATGGCGGCGCCGCCACCCAAACTTTATCAAATTTACACCCCGGAGCCACCTCATCCTCCATTCTCTAAACCCATGATTAGTTTCCCCCAAACCTTAGCCAGTCACCTCGAATCTTGGATCAAAGATTCCGGCAAAACCCTACCTTCGTCAAATCCGACCAAATCATACCCCAAGCCTTCCTAGGCCTCCTCGTTTTGAAGTTTCAAGCTGGAATTCATCAAGTCCAAGTGCAAGCCCGCTAATCTTGAGTCTAGGGTTTGACGAACGTTGGTCGAAAATAGTGAGTTTCTACTTTTTGTTTAATTATATTGTTCAATTTTGTTTGAGGGTCTGTGTAGCTATTTTTAGTTTATTTCTATTTTTAATGGATTTTTCTGCTGATCTTTGGTTTTCTTTTACTTTTTATTCATTAGTTAGTTAAACCTAATTTGTTTTTTTATTTTCAGTGCTCTTGGAATTAGTTTAATTCATGACCAGTGTGCTTAATTGTTTCAATGTGATCGTTTGAGGTTTAATGTAGGTTTGAAATAAGTTTAGTATAATTTGATTGATCATAGGACTATTAGAATATTAATGCTTCCTTAGGTCATTGTTACCTTGTTCTGAATTGTTTCAAATTGATTGTTTACTGTTCCTTTAATAATGCATAATAATTAGATTTAAATCAAGTTCAACATAGGATTTTTGATTTGATTTTCGGACTTGTTAGGATATAGCTGAATAAATTAGCCTAGGATTATCTATAGTTAAATTTTAACTAAGGGAAAGGGGTTTGGGTAGGCCAGTTCAGTAGTTTCAGGGGTATTCAAGGGCATTTTGAGCATTGAAAATGGGTTAATTTGTTAGACTAGTAAATTTCAGAATAATCTAAGAGTAATTAGGTAGTTCAAGGGCAGGGAATCTTTCAAATAACTAAATTGGAAGCTCTAGAACATTCTAGATGAGTTTCAAATCATAATTTTTATAACTTAGGGGTGTAACTTGGGAAACAAGTCAAGAAGTAAGGGATTAATGACCAATTTCAGAAATAAAAAAAGGAAAAAATGGGGAATAAGTTTCAGAACTTTCTGCCCCTATTCTTGCCTGTATAAGGCAGCCTTTAGTGCCTTAAGTCACAAGTTTGAAACCCCAAAATTCCCCCAAAACCATTCTGTAAATCTGAGCACCAAAGTTTGAATTTCAAATCAAAGAAGTTCAAATTCTGGATTCTTATAGTTCCAGCCTTCCTTTAGATCTATTTTTCTGCCAAAAAACCAAAAAAAAAAAAAATAGAAATAAAATAGAAAATTCAAAAGAAAAACACGGTTTCATTGCTTTTTTTTCTTAGATCTTTTCGAATTTCAGCCTTATTCAACTCTCTAGCTCATTTCAAAACCAAAACAGCTTGAACTCTTTTGTTTCTGCTTGATATTTGAAATCTGATAAAGTTTGGAGTCAATTTGAAGTGAATCTGATTGGTTTGAATCAGTTATGGGGTCTATTGCTGTTTGTATTTGATTTCTGGGCTCAATTGTTTGCCGGCTGGATTTATTCAAGTTACTTTGAGTGTTTTCTGATTGATTTGATGCAAATCATTTATTGGATTGAAGCTGTTTCTGGTTGAATTCGAGCTTGTGGTTGCTCATTAAGTTCTGTTTGCTGTTGTGGCTGTGCTGACCATTTCTCTCTTGTGTTTTGACCTTCAGGTACACACCCTGTATTCCCCTGACTTTTGAAATTAAATGAAGAGATGATCTGGCCTCTCCTGTTGAAGTCATTTTTTTTCTTGACTTGTAGTTAATTAGTACCTCATTATAGCATGAAATAGATTGAGGATCGTATGTCTGGACTGAACATTTAGACTATGTAAATCCTAGACTGTATAACTTGGACTGTTTGGATTATAATATTCTCTGGTTGACTGTTGAACCTAAGATTTGTTTTCTTTCATTATTCATTGTTAAACTATGTTTAGGATCACTGGATAATAATAGTTTGCTATAATGATGCTAATTTGATAGAACTTTGTTTTAGCTTAATGATGATCTGCAGGCCTCGAGTTTCAGGTCTTAGAGTTTTAGCTTAACCTTGTTTTAGCAATATTTAGCCTTAGGGTTTCTTGTTTCCTTTTAGAATTTTACCATTTTCATAGCTTCTCTATTTTATTTTTCATTTCAGTGCTTGAATTAACCTCAACACATGCGTAAAACATAAAAATGGGCTTCAGGTCACAGTTTCGTAAATTGCATAGGAGCAAAAGGTCAAATTAGATTGAATTTGCTTTCTTATGTCCATTACTTATTAGATCAATTGGGCTCATGATCCGTAATAGTATAAATTCAGGAATAATATTGAAAAGGCTATTTCATTACCATTGGGCCTTTAGCAAAATTGTCCAGGTGTTGTGTGCTAAACTAGTCAAGGGCCCACAGTTGGCATTATCTTATAAAAACAAACTGACCGAATTTCTCAAGCCTTTCAGAGGCCCAACGTGGGCATTGTATTCACCTGGGCTTCACAAGCTGACAGCTTACCAGCTTGGGCCAAAGTTCTAAGGCCCAACAAATGCTTGGAGTCACAATCCTTTTTTTTAAATTCTTTTTTTACATTAGGAGTATGGGAATTGATTTGCAGATATGAATTTTGGTTTCGAGTTAGGTAGCGGGTTCAAACTAAGAGGGTCCTCCCTTTTGTTTGAATTCGGACTTGAATTCGAGGCTCGAATTTATAAATATAAATTAATTAGACCCTTTTAGAGATAAATAATAAATAGAAAATCGTAGTTACTTTATGTTGACCTTTAAATAAAAAATGAGATGAGCCTCACCAAACAAAACAAATAAATTGCGGGGCCCTCATTAATTGCTTATATAAAAATACTTAGAATCCGGGCATGCCATTTAGTGAATTTCACGGCCTCCCGCAAAGATAATAATACACTAGCCACTTCAGGTGCGCTTTTAATAATTTTACCTTCTTAAATACGAGTGTGCATTTCATGCGATCCAAATCCAAATCCCAAAACGTTGAATAAGAATGTGTCGAGGATCCGGATGCATTTCATGTGACGTGATCCCAAAAACACGTTCTTAAACTACGTTCACTTTCTTAATAATTGACTAAAAGCAGTAAATAATTCTAAAATTACACTATAGGTTTAACATGTATTAAAATTAGATTTTAGCCAAATATAGCAGTTGAGCGATCGTGCTAGAACCACAGAACTCGGGAGTGCCTAACCCCTTCTCTCGGGTTAATAGAATTCCTTACCCGAATTTTTAGTTCGCGACTGTAATACAGAGCCAAACCCTTTCCTTGATTTGAGATTCAAACCGGTGACTTGTGACACCATAAATCTCCCAAGTGGTGACTCTGAATCTCTTAATAAACGAATCCCATTTTGATTGTCCTTTAATTGGAAAAAATCCTTCTGTTATACCCTTCACGGGGTGTATTAGCGAAAAGGAGGTGTGACACCGCCCATCTCAGGAATGAATTTCTTGGACCTAACTCCACATTACCTGTTATTATCATATCTAGTTTGTTAGATATGCAGGCTCAACAACTGTTGTTGGTACTTAAGGAGTGCAAGACTGCCATTGGGTGGACCATGACAGACATAAATTGGATCAGCCCCGCATACTGTATGCACAAAATACTACTGGAAGAGGGACACAAACCTTCTAGGGAACACCAACGAAGGCTGAACCCCAATATGAAGGAAGTGGTGAAGAAAGAAGTAATCAAGTGGTTAGATGCGGGAATCATTTTCCCAATCTCTGACAGCAGCTGGGTTAGCCCAGTTTAATGTGTTCCTAAAAAGGGTGGGATGATGGTAGTTAAGAATGATAACAATAAATTGATCTCTACAAGAACCGTCACGGGTTGGAGAATTTGCATGGACTATCGAAAGTTAAATCTAGCCACCCGGAAAGTCTACTTCCCACTTTCCTTCATTGATCAGATGTTAGACAGATTGGCATGGAGGTCACATTTCTATTTTTTGGATGGGTACTCAGGGTACAATCAGATCTCCATTGCACCGGAGGACAGAGAAAAGACCTTTTTCACTTGCCCGTATGGCATTTATGCCTTTCGGAGGATGCCCTTTGGCCTATTCAACGTACCCGCCACATTCCAACGGTGCATGATGGCCATATTCACTTACATGGTAGAGGATATAATGGAGGTGTTCATGGATGACTTCTCAGTGATGGGTAACTCATTTGATAAGCGCCTGATAAATCTGACTAGTGTGCTGAAGCGGTGTATCGAGACTAACCTGGTTCTGAATTAGGAGAAGTGCCAATTTATGGTACAAGAGGGTATAGTCTTGGGATACCGGGTGTCAAGCAAAGGAATTGAGGTGGATCGTGCGAAAGTAGATATGATAGCAAGGCTACCCCCTTCGACTTCAGTCAAGGCAATCAGAAGCTTCCTCGGGCATGCCGGTTTCTATCGGCGATTCATAAAAGACTTCTCAAAAATTGCCAACCCTCTCTGTAAGTTGTTAGAAAAAGATCACCCTTTCTTGTTTTCTGATGATTGCAGGGTAGAATTCGAGGAGCTGAAAAAGAGGCTGGTCACATCACCTATCATAGTTACCACCGACTGGGAGAAACCGTTCGAACTCATGTGTGATGCTACTGACTACGCAGTGGGGGAAGTGCTGGGACAGCGAAAAGACAAGCTGATACATCCAATATACTATGCTAGTAGAACAATTAGTGGAGCCCAGCTGAACTACACGGTCACTAAAAAGGAGATGTTGGCTGTGGTGTTTGCTTTCGACAAGTTCAGATCGTATCTGATCGGGTCTAAGGTAATTGTATACATTGACCATGCAACTCTCAGCTACTTGATTGAGAAGAAGGAGTCTAAGCCGCCCCTGATTCGTTGGGTGTTGCTACTGCAAGAATTCGACCTTGAAATTCGTGACCGTAAGGGCACATAGAATCAAGTTGCTGATCATTTATCTCGACTTGAGGGAGCTAAAAATGCAGTTGAGGTTGAGGACATTTTGGAAACTTTTCCAGTCGAGTAGCTGCTCACTACTAGTCTTGAGGAAGCGCCATGGTATGCAGACTTTGCTAATTACCTGGACAGTGGTATAGTTCCTTATGACCTCTCATCTGTCCAAAGAAAAAGTTTTATCGTGATAGCCGCATGTATTATTGGGACGAGCCTTATCTGTTTAGAATATGTGTTGAATATGATCCGGAGGTGTGTCCCCGAGATAGAACAATCTTCTATTTTTCAGGCTTGTCACGCATCAGCATATGGAGGACATTTTGGAGGGGTCAGGACAGCTGCGAAAGTGCTTGAGGCCGGATTCTTTTGGCCAACAGTGTTTAGAGATGCGCACCTATGGGTGAAGGGCTGCAATGAATGTCAGCGAACTGGGAACATCTCCCGTCGCCACGAGATGCCCATGAACTCGATTCAAGAGGTGGAAGTGTTTGATGTCTGGGGGATTGACTTCATGGGCCCCTTCGTCTGCTTCTTTAGCAATAAATACATACTTGTTGCTGTGGACTACGTGTCCAAGTAGGTAGAAGCTACTGCGTTGCCCACTAATGATGCAAGAGTAGTGGTGGGATTTTTGAAAAAGAACATATTTACCCGATTTGGAACACCAAGAGCGTTATCAGTGACAGAGGCACTCACTTCTGTAATATAGCCTTCGAGAAGTTGCTTGCAAAGTATGATGTACGCCACAAGGTGGCCACCCCTTATCACCCGCAAACTAGTGGGCATGTTGAAGTATCTAACATAGAGATAAAGAGTGTGTTATCCAAGACTGTGAATGCCACAAGAACTGATTGGGCGAGAAAGCTAGATGATGCACTCTGGGCCTACAGAACTGCTTTTAAAACACCAATTGGCATGTTACCATATAAGTTGATGTTTGGAAAGGCATGTCACTTGCCAGTGGAACTTGAACATAAAGCATGGTGGGCACTGAAGCAGCTGAACTTAGAAATTGAGGCCACAGGCACAACTAGAATCACTGACTTGCATAGACTTTACGAGTTCAGACATCTTGATTTTGAGAGCACAAGATTGTACAAGAAAAGAATGAAGAGGTTACACAACCAGAACATTGTTGATAGACATTTCAAACTTGGGGACATGGTATTGCTCTATAACTCAAGATTACGACTGTTCCTGGTAAGCTTAAGTCAAGATGGTCTGGACCGTTATGAGTGATTGAAGTATTCCCTTAAGGTGCTGTAGAGATTGCCGTAGAGAAAGACTCTCGTACATTTAGAGTCAATGGGCAGAGATTGAAACTATATGTGGGCATGAACGAACCAAAGGAAGGGTCTGAGATCCACCTGACTGAACCTCAGAGGTCGAGCGAGCCTTAAATGCGCTTACGTGTGTCGTGCCGCGATGTTAAACCAGGCGCTGCGTGGGAGGCAACCCACGAATGTGTTGTAAGTTTAGTATGTAATGTCATGTAAAAAAAAGAGAGAGGTTTAGTGAATCTTAATTGCGCTCTTGCTGTGTCATGCCGCGCCATTAAATCAGGCGCTTCATGGGAGGCAACCCACGATAGATTAATTTCTAACATATTGTATATATGCAGGATAGTGCGGAGGAATTTGCATCATGAGCTTGGGCATAACATGGGTAAGATAGGCATTAAAGATGTAAAAATAGTGCCTAAGGGGCAAAACAATGAAAAGAACCCCAAAATTGGCATCCAGGAACAGGCTCACCGCTGTTGCGGCGTAACTGCGGTGGGAACGCAGTCAGAGACCCTCTATGAAGAGGGTCCACTACAGTCGTGGCGTAACTGCAGTGGGACTGCGGTTAGAGACCCTCTCTGAAGAGGGTCCATCGCGGTCGTGGCGTAACCGCGATGGTTCAGAACGGGCCCAGGTACGATTTGCAATTTTTTTTTCTAATTTTTTTCCCCTTCCCCTTTTAATTAACCTAAACTAATCCTACCCTCCCAATACCCACGCCCAAAAACCGCCCCCTCTTCTCCCCACTTCTCTCATCTTCTCCTCTTCTCTCAATTTTCTTCTTCCTTGTTCTTCCCAACATCATCCATCTTCCTTCTTCCTCTTCCTCCCAAAACCCACTATCTCTTCCTTCTTCTTCTTCCCATAACCAAAACCCAAATTTTTTATTATTTCTTCTTATTCCCTTCCTCCAACCAAACCCTACCTCTCCACAACCCCCCCTAAATCGCCCCTACCTCTCCACAACCTCCCAACTTTGTCCCCAAGACTCCACGGTAATCTTCAAATAAGTTGTTCTACTTTTTCTTGTGTTTTATGTACTTTGCATTATGTAGTGATTATTGTGTAGAATTCTTGATTTTGGTTGCAATGGGGTTTTAGACTCCAAGTTTGGTGTTGTAGATGGTGTTTGGGGTTGATTTGTGTAGATGTGGGGGTGTGTTCCTAGTTGACAATTTTTGTATGGGGTGGGTGGTGGTAGCACTTAACTGTTATTAATTTGTGGAAGCTTGTGGG
Source organism: Nicotiana glauca (assembly GCA_026770625.1). Lineage (NCBI taxonomy): Eukaryota > Viridiplantae > Streptophyta > Magnoliopsida > Solanales > Solanaceae > Nicotiana > Nicotiana glauca. The sequence goes on from MU714373.1 coordinate 111,060, forward strand.
GGTCTTATATGGCAAAATTGTGGCACTGATAGTGGTGTGGGGGAAATAGTGGATGTTGTCAACGTTGGCACCTTGCTAGGTGGTTGTTATGGCCATGCTTAAAAAAAAGGGGAATTCTGTGGTGCCAGCGGGTGGCGAAGTCTGAGTACCCATCTGTCTGGCATATGTTTGGCTGCCCTTGATCGTTATGCTAAATTGATTATAGGTACTATGGCCCTAAATAAGCATAGGAACTCGAAAAACACTTTCGAAGTGCCGACGTATGATGCCACTCGGTTCGCGTCCGAGGAGGCAGAGGACAGGTTTCATGCTAAAGCTGCAAAAAGCTTTGTCCTTGAGATTGCTATTGATAGGGCTGCCCTCTATGTAGAAAAACCGAACATATACGAGGAAATCAGATGGAGGGGGATGGAGTTGTTGTTCGAGGAACCTGAAACGGCCAACCCAATGATAGTCCGGGAGTTCTACGCGAACTGCCCGGAAGATATGTGTCGTTCTGTGGTTGTGCGGGGCAAAGTGGTAGATGCTTCATTACTGAAAATTCGCCAGGTCTTGCAGCTGCCTCCATTCACTGGTGAAACTGATTATTACCACAATTCTCTAGGGGTCGATTGGGACACTCTGATTGAATCAATATGCTCATGGGAACGGCCAGTTTGGATACATGAGTACATGACCCTTCACTCCAAGTCGTTCACATGGGAGGCTAAGTGCTGGTTCACCATTATTTACAGCAGATTATTGCCCACGGGCAACATGTCAGATGTGAATAGCTTACGGGCTGTATTGGTTTGGTGCTTCGTAACCAGGAAGGATGTTGATGTTGCTAAAATCATTGGAGATGAAATGATCCTCCGGTCACCTCTAATGACTTAGGGGTTTTACTTCCCCTCACTTGTGACGAGGTTATGTCTGCTGGCTGATGTCCCCGCCAGTCCTACGGATGGAACATTGCCCGCATGACAGCATTCAGAGCTTCGAAGATCAAAGTGGGCAGAGATTCACCCACACCCATTGAGCTTAATGACGATGATGACGTCCCAGCACCCATGGCACCACCCAGGAGATCTTATGATGCTACCGGATCCTCTCGGCAACCCCAAACTAGGGCGGAGTTCTCTAGATCACACTCCAGCCGGCCTAGGTTGCCTTCTTTGGAGGAAGAGGTGGCAGACCTTCACACCTCGGTGGTTGGCCTGCATGTACGTTTAGATGCCATGTCTATACGGCAAGCCAGGTCTGAGAGCCGGATGATGGCTTGGTTTCGCGCTATAGGGAGGGCCTGTAAATTGAACCCCAACACCGTCGCTGACTCCGACTGATGACCAGGGAAGTTCTCCTACCTTTCTGTGCTTTAATTGTTTTATGACATGGGAAATGCCATATTCTTTTTATGGGGGTTGGGAGACTTGATTTAGTGTGTGTATTGTTAGTGTATATATGCATTAAGTATGTTGTAGTTTTGTGTTTTTGTTTTTGTTTGTATTTATGTTAGACGTCACTGACTTGGCCCAACGACGGACACTTGTCGACGGGCTTCTTGAGGGCTAAGGTCGGATAAAAAAAATAAAAAATTTAAAAAAAGGTAGGAGACTCTTCCTGATGACGGACCACTTAGACAGTATTCTTGAGGAAAGTAGTCTAATAAAAAAAAGCCAAAAAGATTTTTTTATTTTATTTTCTTTTTTAGGTAGTGTAGTAATTCCCCCTTGATTTTTCTTTTGACCACGGTTCTTTTTCAAGGGCTTTTCTTGAACCGGGTTAGGTAGATTTTCTTCTTTTTTTTTCTTTAAATTTTTTCAGGGCCCTTAGGACTCTCTTGGGCTAAGATAAGTGAGGTAAAGAATGCATCCCATGGTGTACATACCTGTAAATACTTAAAACGAACTTGAGAGTGCGACGTCTAGGCTCACGTGTAGACTCTTAATCTTATGCCTTAATTTTGCACACCTTGTCTTACTTGAAAGCTCACTTGAGTGTGCTGACAAACTAATTCGGAATGAGTTACATGCCAAGTGCGTGTGAGGTAATACATGTATTCTATGCTTGCATGCGACACCTAGAACTTGCCCGTGTGTGTGCAAAGCGAAATATAAGTTGTTTGGTCTTAGAGATAATTTAGGCATTTCTTTATGTAGCCTATATAATTTTGAATCCACCTGTAAATATTACCATAGTTAACCTCGTTGAGCCTACAATCTTTTTTCTTTGGAAACTACATAGGCCTTACCCATTTATTTGAATTAACCATCTATTTGAACCTTTTCACCTCTCATGAGCACTTGAATCCTTATGAACCTTGTAAAAGTTAAAATGTGGGGTGGTCGGTTTGGCTTTCAAGTGGAACTAATTGAATAAGGAGAAAGGTGCACTGTTTTGAAAAAGGAAGAGCCACTTGAATTGAAAAAAAAAACTCCTCGATAAGTGGTAGCTCTTGATGCAAGTGGGCTTAAAGAAGAATGGGGTAGTTACATTGATGTGAAGGTGAAATTTTGGTTTGACATAAGAATGAGGTTTAAATGTTAAAATGTATGTATTAAAGTGCTTAGGGAGGTGTAGTCGCTCTTATATCTAAATGTATCCTACCCGTCCCATAGCCTACATTACAACCAAATGAAGCCCTATTGATCTTAGACTGAATAACTCGATTAGTAGAGTATTAAACTAAGGCCAAGCTTATGGTGTATCTGTGTAGCATGTGAATGTTCTTTGCTGAGAGTGAGTGAATTCGTTCTATCTACAGTTCCTTGTTGTTTGATTTCATGTGTGTGGAACTTCTCTAAAAAATGTGATGTGAGGGCATTTAACTCAAGAAGAAAAAGCAAGTCTTCACTTCTGTTTAGAGTACATCGAGTAAGCACGAGTGTGGCATTGCATTAGAGTCTTCATCTGAGGTGTGGCTGTTGCACTGCTTAGGTTGTTCTTTCATAATGGCGGGTGTGACATAAACATGGTAATGCATCAAACGATTAGGCCTAGAAGTGTGGTTCAACTTGCTCGAGGACGAGCAAAGATTTAAGTGTAGGGTGTTGATAATAGGTGAATTAGACTATAATTAGGCACTAAAGAATCACATTTTTGTATAGCTTTATGGTAAAAAAATGATAACCAAATGCTATGATTAGTGCTTTTCATGATTTGCAAGCTATATCCAATAAAAGAAGTCTGTGGAGTATTTTTGGGATCAATTACGGAGAAAAGGAGGCCAATCGTACAATACCCACAAAGTGCACCAAGCGAAGGGACAAAACCAGAACTGAAGCTGGCTTGCCGCTGTCCGGGCGCAACCGCGGTAGGACCGTGGCAGAACATTGCTGCAAATTTAGAGGACCATTATGGCCGCGGTCCTGGCGTCACCGCGGTGGGACTACGGCAGGACGCAGAAACTTCAGGGACCCAAGTGTCAAGTCGGAAAAACTTGGTGTAAAACCCTTATAAGATGTAGAAATTCGGCCACATTAGGGTAGACTTGTTTTGAGATTATTTTGGCAAGATACACAAGTGTGAGAGATCACCCAACAACACATAGTTCTTTATCTCTTCTTTTTCTTGCTATTTTCGATCATGAATATTTTTGTAGTTTATCCTTACGTTGTTATGAGTTGCTAAATACTTTAGTCTAAGATTTTGATAGAACCTATTGAAGGATGAACTTCTTGATTATGTTAATATAGTTTGCCAGTTAATCTATATTTGTTCAACTATGTGTTTGTTGTAGTTAATTGACAGGATCCTCAATTAGCTGTGCCTATTTCGTGTGCATAACTCGGAAGAGAGTGCATATTTAGGTAGTTGTTGAACAACACCACTCCCAAAGTATAAGAGGGATATATAACTGCGGGTTTAAAGGCGGGATTAGGGATAACGAAGCCTTGGGTACAATCTAAAGTGAGCTGTAATAAACAAAGTCAGCTAGCGTATCTCGGGAGAGTGCGTCTAGTAAATTCTCGCGATTACTCGGGAGAGATTTACGGTAAAAAGAGTGCTCATGATTGATAGAGATGTTTTGGTGAATCTATATAAAATATAACCGGAAGGGATTCCATTAATAGGCAAAATAACTACCATAGAACCTTCTCATTATTGCTTACAACCCAAGCATATTTAGTTTACAACTGTTTATTTACTTTCAATCTTAGTTATTAGAAATACCATCAACTATTATTTTCAACGTTTGGGGAAGTTGATTATAAAGAATTTAGTAAGTCTAACAAAAGTAATTAATAGGTTAATTCTCTATGGATTCAACTATGGGCTTAAATACTCAGGTTATATTTGCAACGTCCGCGTGTTCTTTTATAAGGCATAGTTGGGCGTGATCAGTTGCTTTAAAGTACTTTAGTATTTATCCTAAAAATTGGATAACAATTAAACTTATAATGTGGTTTTAAGGACACATGATTTCACATAATACCAATTGATAAATATGAAGATTAGTAATAGAAATTAACGATGAGATAAAGCAAACCAGTGTTGAAACGCAAGTCAACCCTCGAGCTAGAGTGCCCTCAAACTGGTTGGTACCCAAATAGTTAAGAATTAAGCAAGTTGATGAACAAGAATATAAGTTAGGTAGAAGTGTTGTATTGTTTTGATATGCGTGAATGTAAAGTGATTCCAAAATGACTAGAACCCTCTTTATATAGTAGATGAATCCTTTGTATGGTACAATTCTAATTAGGAAGTAAATTCCATGATTAGTCTAATCAACTACCCTTGATTTAATCCTTTCCGAGATTTCCGCCATAATCTTCGATCAATCACGGATATCTCGCCTTTCTGTTATTATAATATTTTCGATCTTGCCCGCTGTCTGTCCCATTATTTGGTCTCGATCGCTACTAGCCTCGATCTCAACAGACATCTCGAACCCCGCACTGGGTACCCAGTCCTCGAGCCTCGGTCTGACCCATTACAGGGTCGATATGCGATCCTTCATCCTGGTCCTGGTAAATGAAAAAATCGGATAGGCCCGATTTTAGCCGTATACATCTAGCTTTTTTACATTGAATATCAAACTTCAACCTCAAAATATTTTAACAGTTTTGGACAATATGAGAAAAATGGATTCACTTTTTTAAAAATAATTTTGCGATTTTGATAGTGAAAAAGAATTTGGAAACTTGTCCTGCATAAGGCAGTTTGATACATTAAACTCTCGTTATGCGCAAAGTATAAAGAAGAACGGGACAATATTAGATCTTGTGTACTCATTATTATCTTGTATTTTTGCAAGAGGTTATTTTCACGACTTGAATCTGTGTACTATAAAAAAATAGGATAGTTGTGAACTTTGTCCGTAAATAGCTCGTAACTTAGGAATCTTAGTAGCTTAGTTGGTTGGCTATCTGAGCATTTACTTTGTTTGTAAGAGTTCGATTCTCTACCTTGTAATCTCCTCCTTCATTTCTCCTTTCTCTATCCCCTATGTAATAAAAAAATATTTTTTTTAAATAATTTATGATTAATCCGTCGCCAAATTCTAACACGGTTCCCTTTCTTGTAGTCTTCTGATAACACGGTTATTTGATTTATTCGTGAAAAATGTGGTGAGATTTGACATACTAATAATTTCATCTTTATTAGTCGGCCTATTGAGAATTGATTATAAGACCATGCATGTGTTCTCATTTATTGACTTCTCTTCTTTTTTTTCTTCTTTATATTTTAAATCACTAATGACTTCACATTTGTCCCTACAATAATACCACGGCATGTTGGCCAACAGCATTAAAACCATGCAAAAAAAAAAAAGTCCACTTTGACAATAATTAAGTCTATCATCCAAAAGTAGAAAGAAAGTCCACTTTGACAATAATTAAGTCTATCATCCAAAAGTAGAAAGAATCTTGCTAAATGGTAATAATATTTTCAATTAACCCTCTAGAGTGATTATTATTTGAAAATAAGAGAAGAGGGAAAAAACTACGTTTATTGTGAAGATACAAATGACAAAATGTTAAGTCTTTCTTAATTCCTTGCAATAATGACCATGCATGGCATAGTTTTGTGTTCATACATGCTTGTATGTTTTCGAGTTTAACTTATATATTTCGACATTATAAAAGAGAATGTTACACTAGCATCAACAACATTAACAATCACAAACCAAGTAAAATATCACAAGCAAGCCTGGGAATGATTGGGTATACGCAGATCTTATCACTGCCTTGGGAAGTAGAGAAATTGTTTCCAATAGATCTTCGATAGATTTTGACACCATCATATTATTCAAAAATCTCTCTAGATAACCCTTTATAAGAAGTGATATGTTACCTTCTAAAGAAGATAAAGATGATCTGGTAAATGTTTTATGTTTGTCCATCATTCCATGTATATAATAGCGGAGGCAAAATTTCTGTTAAGGGGTTAAAAAAAAGTTAAAAAATTAAAGAGGTATAATCATGTGGGAATTGAATCAACAACCTAACAAAGATTTTGAGCCTCCTCGATCATTGAGATTTGTTTTTTGGCTATTTCAAAGGAATTCAAAATATAATATATAAAGATACAAATCGGATTTTGCCTAATTTTTCCCCTGCGTGTATATAAGTTAAACTATTTTTAATTAACAGACTTTAAATAGGTACATTGCATGGGGGAAGGATAAGACTATTTTTTGCTTAGTCAAGGCACAGAAAGTGCACAAAATTGTGAAATTATACACGGAAAAAATTAATGGGATTTTGGAGGAAGTCCAAGATAGCTACTTGTAGTTTTGGTGTTTTGCAGGAAAAACCCATTATGCAAAAAAGGCAAAAAGTATATATCTTTTGAATGTCAAATTGAACTCTAGTCTTATACCAATTAATTGCTATAGTCTAGTGTTTTCTTAATTCAATATAGTGGTAGCCTCTTATATTGAATATGCACATTCGGTTCCTGAAAGCAACTCTTGAAAGTGATGGAGGGGAAGCTATAAATTAATTAGAGTATTTAGGTAAATTATAACTCATACCCTAAGCTCACCCCAACAGAGGCATTGAATTCATGTAAGGTTGGAAAGTGCCGCACTCCAAGAAATGTAAACGACTTATCCTAATGCAAGTATTAGTGACTGTTTTCTCGGCTCGAACTTGTGATCTATAAATTATTGAGACAACTTTACCATTGCCAAACTTAAATACATTATTTGAACAAAAGCTGCTAATTTCAGTCGAACCCCACACGCAAGTAGCCTTTTTTATGGCCACTATTTCCTTCCCAATTACATAGTCATCCCCAATCCACTAGGGGTGTTCAAAACCGATCCGAAACCGAAAATCGAATTGAAATCCAAGCTTAATGGCTTATTGGTATCAGGTTAACGGTTTAATGAACGGGGGACAAATTGAATTTTTTTTATTAACGACTTATCGAATTGGGAGCGGATTATTCAATTTTCTTAACGAATAAACCGTTAATTGTCACGACCTCAACCCCGGTTGTGATAGCGCCCAACACATTGCTAGGCAAGCCCGACCAATTATCAATCACACCCTTATCTTATAGAGTTCATTGCCAATTAACAGAGTTTTAAATACCAATTAACATAAATATAAGTCTGAAATAGTAGTAAGATGTGCGGAAACCATAACAATATCTCTACAATATCCCACCGATCTGGTGTCACAAGTCAAGAGCCTTTATTACAAGATTTCAACAGCCTAATACAGAGATAGTCTGGAATACTGAAAAGTAAAAGATAGAGGGAGAAATCGGGTCTGCCGATGCCATGCAGCTACCTCGATGACTCCGGTGGATGATAATCAGCAAGAAAGCTCCCACTATGCCTCGGGAACACTTGGATCTGCATGCAAGGTGCAGGAAGTAACGTGAGTACTCCGACCCAGTGAGTAATAATCATAAATAATGGCTGACAGTCAGAAATCACGTAAAGGCACTAAGCAGTTCTATATCAAGTAGTAAATCAACTCAAAGCAGCAAAATAGTGAATAATTCAAGTGAAATATCTTTAGATCAGGTAAAACAGGTAGTTTATCAGGTATTTAACAAGTATAATTCTGTTCCTCGTACACAGTACCCATATATCTCTCACAATAACCAGAATCAACATAACCACTATGGCGTGCAGCCCGATCCGTACATGGCTGTGGCGTGCATCCCGATCCGTACATCGCTGTGGCGCACAACCTGATCCATATAAATATTCGACTACACTCACTAGGGGTGTGCAAACTTTAGGAGGGGCTCCTACAGCCCAAGCGCTATATTGCTGAGGTGCGCAGCCCGATCCATATAAACATTTGCTGCGACGTACAACCCGATCCATATAAGTATTTACTGCGGCATGCAGCCCGATTCATAATATATAACATCTTCACTGTTGGGTTCTCAATCCCTCTCAGTCATTTTAGGACACAATAGTATAAGGTAGGGATTTCAGCCCATATCTTTCCTTCATTTAGGATTAACACTTATAAAACCGATTCACATTATTTAAACAAATAGAAACATGACCGAGGATGTGATTTTCAATAAGTAAAGTGAGAAAAATCAGTCATAACACCCCAAAGGGTTTTACAAGTCGGCACGAGGCACCAAACATGGAAACAAACCCAAATCATAATGATAATAATTAAATCATAGTCAAAATACGGTAAGAATCATCAATCGGGATGGACCAAATCACAATCCTCAGTAATAATGAACCTCACGCTCATCATACAACGTGTGTCTCACCTCGAAATAGCACTACGTTGTGCAAATTCGGGATTTCAAACCCTCAGAACATCATTTATAATCATTACTCACCTCAAATCGGTCAAAGCTCTAGCTTGCTATGCCCTTGCCTCTCAAATCGGCCTCCTCGCGCGTCGAATCTGACCAAAACTAGAGCGAATACGTCACAATATGCTAAGGCAACAAAGCCCAAGCGAAAACAATAAAAAATATATCAAAATCTCAAAATTAGCAAAACTCGAGCTGTGAGCCCACTTCTTAAAACTTAGAAATTTTCACATCAACGGGTTCCTTATCTCGCCACGAGTCAATACATTTAAAAAATACAAGAATCGGAGTCCAATTGACCGCTTAAATCACCAATTTAAACTCTCTTAATCTCAAGCTATAAACCTCCATTTTTAGTCCATAAATCCCTAAATTTTCAGTGCTAATTCATGAAACAACACCATAGGATTGTGTTTTTAGGTCCAAAACTCTTACCTTATCGAAGCTCCTTGAAATCCCTCTTCAGAATCGCCCAAAAATCTCCAAGTCCGAAGTTAAAATGAATAAACCCTTCAAAAATCAAGAAGAAGAAACTTTTATACATTCTGCCCAGTCGTGGCCGCATCTGCGGTACAAAACCGCTTATGCAGTACCGCTTCTAAGGTTCTTCCTCCACATTTGCGGAGTTTCATTTAAGTCCCAGAATCCGCATCTGCGGTCCAATGGTCGCATCTGCGACTCCGCAGATGCGGTTCCTATGCTGCACCTGCGCTTCCTGCCTCACCCCTAATTTTCCTCTTTTGTGGCCCTAAATCCCGCATGTGCGACACCGCACCTGCGGTCCCCAAGCCGCAGGTGCGAAAATACCAGTAACAACAGAAATCTGAAATTGCCCAAGTCCAAAACCCTTCCTATTAGCCATCCGAAATCACCTCGAGGCCCCGGGACCTCAACTAAAAGCACCAATACCTCTTAGAACCTCATTCAAACTTGCTCCAATCATCAAAACCCCTCAAACAACACCAAAACCATCAAATTACATCGATTTCAATCCTAAGTTCTTCTAAAACTTTCGAAACACGCATTTGATAAAAAACCTAACCAAATCACCTCCGAATGACCTTAAATTTTACACAAACATCCCAAATCACATAACTAAGCTATATCAACTCACGAAATCCCATTCCGATCCTCGGATCAAAATCTCGTCTATCAACCGAAAATCACCAAAATACTAACTTCGCTAATTCAAACTTAATTTTACACAGGACCTCCAAAACCACTTCCAATCACCCTCCTAAGTCACAAATTATCCCCCGAAGCTAACCGAATCATCGAAAATCACATCCGAGCCCTCTAACGCATACGTCAACATCCGATTGACTTTTCCAAATTAAGCCTTCCTTAAAGAGACGAAGTTTCTCATTCCTTACCAAATTCACTCCGAACTAAACCCAATCAACTCAACCACATAAAACAAAGATAACAAAGCATAAAGAAGCAGAAATTGGGGAAACAGAGCGGTAACTCATGAGACGACGGGTCAGGTCGTCACAACCTCCCCAACTTAAACAAACGCTCATCCTAGAGCGAGTCAAGAAATATACCTAAAGCCTCAAATAGGTGAGGGTATCTGCTCCGCATCTCCTGCTCGGTCTCCCAGGTAGCCTCCTCCACGGGCCGACCTCTCCACTGCACCTTCACTGAAGCTGCATCCCTTGACCTCAATATCCGAACTTGACGCTCCAAAATGGCTACTGGCTTTACATTATAAGTCAAATCACCCTCCAACAGAACCGTATTGAAATCCATAACAAGGGACGGGTCTCCAATCCGGAGCATAGAAACATGAAAAACTGGATGCACGCTCGACAAGCTGGGTGGCAAGGAAAGCTCATAATCCACCTCCCCAATCCTCCGAAGTACCTCAAAAGGCCCAATGAACTGCGGACTCAGTATCCCCTTCTTTACGAATCTCATAACACCCTTTGTGGGTGAAACCTTCAACAAGACCTTCTCACCAACCATATAGGACACATCCCGAACCTTCCTGTCTGCATAATTCTTCTGCCTCGACTGCTCTATACGGAGTCTCTCCTTAATTAACTTTACTTTATCTAAAGCAGCCTGAACCAAATTGGTCCCCAATAGCGTAGCCTCACTGGGCTCAAATCAACCAACTGGAGATCTACACCGTCTCCCATACAAAGCTTCATACGGAGCCATCTGAATACTCGATTGGTAGTTGTTGTTGTAGGCAAACTCTGCAAGCGGTAGAAACCTATCCCATGACCCTCTGAAGATAATAACACAGGCGCGTATCATATCCTCTAGTATCTGAATGGTGCGCTCAGACTGCCCGTCCGTCTGGGGGTGAAAGGCTATGCTCAACTGTACCTGAGTACCCAACTCTCGTTGAACAGACTGCCAAAACTAAGAAGTAAACTGAGTGCCCCGATCTGATATGATGGAAATTGGGAAACCATGCAACCGAACAGTCTCCTAAATATAAATCTCTGCCAGCCGCTCTGAACAATAAGTAGTACAAATAGGAATGAAGTGCGCGGACTTGGTCAGCCTGTCTACAATCACCCAAATAGCATCGAACTTCTTCAAAGTCCATAGGAGTCCGGTAACAAAATCTATGGTGATCCTCTCCCACTTCCACTCGGGAATAACTATCCGCTGGTGCAAGCCATCCGGTCTCTGATTCTCATATTTCACCTGATGACAATTGAGACACCAAGCAACAAACTCCACAATATCTTTCTTCATCCTCCACCACCAGTAGTGTTGTCTAAGGTCCTGATACATCCTTACGGTACCCGGATGAATGGAATACCGCGAGCTATGTGCCTCCTTTAATATCAACTCCCGAAGCCCATCCACATTGGGCACACAAATTCGGCCCTGCATCCTTAACACGCCATCATCATCAATGGTCACATCTCTGGCATCACCATGCTGAACCCTGTCCTTAAGTACAAGCAAATACGGATCATCATACTGGCACTCTCTGATGCGATCATACAAGGAAGATCGAGAAACCACACAATCCAACACCCGACTGGGTTATGAAATATCTAGTCTCATAAATCGATTGGCCAAGTCCTGAACATCAACTGCAATATACCTAAACTCCCCATATTCACTACCTTTTGGCTCAAAGCATCGGCCACTACATTGGCCTTCCCCGGATGATACAAAATAGTAATATCATAATCCTTAAGCAACTCCAGCCATCTCCGTTGCCTCAAATTAAGATCTTTTTTCTTGAACAAATGTTGAAGACTGCGGTGATCGGTGAATACCTCATATGAGATTCCATACAAGTAATGCCTCCAAATCTTCAATGCATGAACTATGGCAGCCAACTCCAAATCATGAACATGGTAGTTCTTCTCATGGAGCTTCAACTGTCGAGAAACATAAGCAATACCTCTACCCTCTTGCATCAATATACAACCAATCTTAACTCTCGAAGCATCACAATATACGGTATATGAACTTGAAGCTGATGGAAAAACCAATACTGGAGATGTGGTCAAAACTGTATTGAGCTTCTGAAATCTCTCCTCACACTCGTCCGACCATACAAATGAAGCACCCTTTTGAGTCAACTTGGTCAAGGGTGATGTAATGGAGGAAAATCCCTGAACAAAATAGCAATAATAGCCTGCCAACCCAAGAAAACAATGAATCTCCGTAGTCGAGGATGGTCTAGGCCAACTCTGAACTGCCTCTATCTTCTTTGGATCAACCTGAATACCCTCGCTGGACTCCCGTGTCCCAAAAAAGCCACTGAACTGAGCCAAAACTCACACTTGGAGAAATTTGCATAAAGCTTCTCCTCTCTCAGTCTCTGCAATACAACTCACAAATGCTCCTCCTGACTACGCGAGTACACTAGAATATTATCAATGAAAGCAATAACGAACGAATCCAGATAAGGCCAAAATACACTGTTCATCAAATGCATGAAAGATGTTGGGACATTGGTCAGCCCGAAAGACATGACAAGAAACTCATAGTTACCATATCTAGTCATGAAAGCAGTCTTAATAATATCTGAATCCTTGATATTCAACTGGTGATAACCCGAGCGAAGATCAGTCTTGGAAAACACCCTCGCTCCTTAAAGCTGGTCGAACAAACCATCAATGTGAGGCAGGGGATACTTGTTCTTAATTTTTACCTTGTTCAATTGCCTATAATCGATGCACATTCTCATTGTACCGTCCTTCTTCTTCATAAATAGAACTGGCGCACCCCAAGTGACACACTTGGCCGAATGAACCCCTTATCTATGAGTTCCTAAAGTTGCTTCTTCAATTCTTTCAACTCTGCTAGTGCCATATGATATGACAGATAGAGATGGGCTGAGTGCCTGGCACTAGGTCAATACCAAAATCAATATCCAAGTCTGGTGGCATGCCCAGCAGGTCTGAAGGAAATACATCGGGAAAATCCCAAACCACTGGAACATAATCAATACTAGGAGTCTCAGCTCCAACATCCCTTACAAAAGCAAGATACAAGAGACAACCCTTCCTAATCATACGCTGGGCCTTCAAGAAATAAATCACTCTACTCGGAACATAATCAATCACACCACGCTACTCGATCTGCGGTACACCTGGCATAGCCAAAGTGACCACCTTAGCATGATAGTCTAGAATAGCATGACACGGAGATAATCAATCCATGCCCAAAATAACATCAAAGTCCACCAAGCTCAGTAGCAATAAATCAACTTAGGTCTCCAGATCCCTAATAGTCACAACACATGACCGATACACATGGTCCACAACAATCGTATCGCCTACCGGCATGAACAGGTAAGTAAGAAACTCCCGGGGCATACTCAACTAGTGAGAAAAATATGAGGACATATAAGAATAGGTGGAACCGGGATCAAATAATACAGAGGCATCTCTGTGGCAGACTAAAACAATACTTGTAATGACAACATCTGAAGCAATGGCATATGTCCTGCCTGGAATAGTATAAAAATGAGCCTGGCCACCGCCTGATCGATCTCCCCCTCTAAGGCGACCCCTGGCTGCCTGATCTCCACCCCTAGCTGGGTAGGTAGGCGGTGAAATAACTAGAGCAGAAGTCGAGGGCTGACCCCTCTGCTGATGCTGACCATCACGGAGTCGAGGACAGTGCCTCCTCATATGACCAAACTCTCCACACTCATAACAAATCCCCGGTGTTGGAGATGGGGACTGAAGGGAACCCCTCACACCTGAGTGACTAGAAGATACACTCGCGCAGAAGAACCCTGAGCTGATGGGGCACGAGATAAACTTTAAGCTGGGAGGGCACTAAGTGAAGGCTGGCACTGTTGAGGCCCGTGATGACCACGACCCGAAGATGCCCCATGATACTCTAGACGGGCCGACTGAGTAGGCCTGAAAGAACGACCTCTACCATACTGGAACTGGCCCCTCAAAGGAGCACCACTATAACTACCCAATCCACGAGGCCTTTTGGCCTCCCTCTCCTCTTACTCTCGACGACGAACTGACTTGATATCATGAGTTATATCCACCACCTCCTCAAACGTTGCACCCAACACTCTCTCTCTAGTTATCGGAATATTGAGATGGTAGTTAAGGCCATCCACAAATCTTTCGATCCTCTCACGATCTGACGAAATCATCCAGGTGGCATGACGAGCCAACTCTGAAAACCTCATCTCGTACTTGGTCACAGTCATATCTCCCTATGTCAACCACTCAAACTGCCTATGCAACTCCTCTCTGTGGTACTGCAGTACATACTTCTCCAAGAAGAGAGTGGAGAATTGTTGCCAAGAAAGGGGCGCTGCACCAACCGACCTACGCCTCCCACCAAGTGAAGGTAGCCCCAATAAACTGAAAGGTGGTAAATGCCACACCACTAGACTCAAGAATCCCTGATGTAAAGAGCATCCGCTAACACCTGTCATGAAAACCCTGGGCATCCTCGCCCTCAGCACCACTGAATGTCGAAGGCTGGATTCTACCAAACCTCTCAAGACAAAGCTGCTCATCCTCCGGCATAATTGGAACCCTGATCTCCTGCACTGGTGCAACTTGCTGAGCTGGAGATGCCTCTGGTGTCTATAGTCCCTGCACTACCTGCTTACGTGTGCGAACATCAGGGGTCTGGTTGCCTCCATCGGCCTGTGAAGTAGCTGCTTCTATGGTGGCTGAATATGCCTGAGCCAGGCCAGTGCAAACTGTCAAAATCTGTGTCAAGGTCTCCTGTAGATCTGGAATTACGATCGGCACAGTTGGTGACTGAACTGGTGCTGCTGGAATCTGATCCGGAGCTGGGGTAGCTGGTGGTTCAAAAGATGTTTCCCTTGCTACTCTGCCTCTGCCACGTCCATGACCGTGTCCACGACTTCTGGTGGCCTTAGTGGGTGGCACCGATGGTCGTCCACTTTGCCCGGTAGCTCGTTTTCTCACCATCAGTGAGAGAATAGAATAATAGAAGTTTAGTTCTCGATTAAACAAAGTCGCACAACAAGAATTTCAAGAATATGAAGTTTTCCTAAAGGATCCGCAGCCTCTCGAGGATAAATACAGACGTCTCCGTACCGATCCATGAGACTCTACTAAACCAGCTCATGACTTGCGAGACCTAGTAACCTGGCTCTGATACCATCTTGTCACGACCCCAACCCCGGTCGTGATGGTGCCCAACACATTGCTAGGCAAGCCCGACAAGTTATCAATCACACCTTTCTCTTGTAGATTTCATTTCCAACTAACAGAGTTTTAAATAACAATTAACATAAATAGAAGTCTGAAACAGTAGATAAGATGTGCGAAAACCATACCAATATCTCTACAATAGTCCACCGATCCGGTATCACAAGTCAAGAGCCTTTATTACAAGATTTCAATAGCCTAATACAGAGATAGTCTACAATACTGAAAAGTAAAAGATATTGGGAGAAATCTGGTCTGCAGACGCCATGCAGCTACCTCGATGACTCTGGTGGATGATAATCAGCAAGAAAGCTCCCACTATGCCTCGGGAACACCTGGATCTGCATGCAAGGTGCAGGGAGTAATGTGAGTACTCTGACCCAGTGAGTAATAATCATAAATAATGGCTGACAGTCAGAAATCCCGTAAAGACATTAAACAGTTCTATATCAAGCAGTAAATCAACTCAAAGCAGTAAAATAGTGAATAATTCAAGTGAAATATCTTTAGATCAGGTAAAATAGGTAGTTTATCAGGAATTTAACAAGTATAATTTTGTTCCTCGTACGTAGTACCCATATATCTCTCATAATAACCAAAATCAAGATAACCGCTGCGACGTGCAGCCCTCTTTGTACATCACTGTGGCGTACAACCTGATCCATATATATAGTCGATTGCGCTCACTAGGGGTTTGCATACTTCGGGAGGGGCTCCTACAGCCCAAGCTCTATATTGTTGCGACGCGCAGCCTGATCCACATAAATATTTTTTGCGGCGTGCAACCCGATCAATAATATATAACATCCTCACTGTTGGGTTCTCAACCCCTCTTAGTCATTTTAGGCACAATAGTATAAGGTAGGTATCTCAGCCCACATATTTCCTTCATTTAGGATTAACACTTATAAAAACGGTTCACATTGTTTAAACAAATAGAAACATGACTGAGGAAGTGATTTTCAATAAGTAAAGTGAGGAAAATAAGTCATAACGCCCCTAATGGTTCTACAAGTCGGCACGAGGCCCCAAACATGACAACTAGCCCAAATCATAATGATAATAATTAAATCTTAGTCAAAATACAGTAAGAATCATCAATCGAAATGGACCAAGTCATAATCCCCAGTAGTAATGGACCCCACGCTCATCATACATCGTGTGTCTCACCTCGACATAGCACTATGTTGTGCAAATCCGGGGTTTCAAACCCTCAGGACATCATTTACAATCATTACTCACCTCGAATCGATCAAAACTCTACCTCGCAATGCCCTTGCCTCTCAAATTGGCCTCCTCGCGCGTCAAATCTGACCAATACCAGAGAGAATACATCACAATATGCTAAGAGAACAAAGCCCAAGCAGAAATAATAAAAAATATATCAAGATCTTGAAATTAGCAAAACCCGAGCCTCGGGCCCACTTCTTGAAACTCAGAAATTTTTACATCAACGGGTTTCTTATCTCGCCACGAGTCCATACAAATCAAAAACACAAGAATTGGAGTCCAATTGTCCCCTCAAATCCCCAATTTAAACTCTCTTAATGTCAAGCTTTAAACCTCCATTTTTAGTCCATAAATCCTTAAATTTTCAGTACTAATTCATGAAATGACACAATAGGATTGTTTTTTTAGGTCCAAAACCCTTACCTTATCAAAGCTCCTTGAAATCCCTCTTTAGAATCGCCCAAAAATCTCCAAGTCCGAAGTTAAAATGAATAAACCCTTCAATAATCGCAAAGAAGAACCTTTTATACATTCTGCCTAGTCGTGGCCGCATTTGCGGAGTTTCATTTAAGTCCCAGAATCCGCATCTGCAGTCCAATGGTCGCATCTGCGCTTCCTGCCTCACCCCTAGCTTCTGCGGCCCTAAATTCCTCATTTGCGACACCGCACCTACGGTCCCCAAGCCGCAGGTGCAAAAATACCTGTAACAACAAAAATGTAATATTGCCCAAGTTCAAAACTCTTCCATTTAGCCATCCAAAATCACCCCGAGGCCCCCGGGACCTCAACCAAAAGCACCAAAACCTCCTAGAACCTCATTCAAACTTGTTCCAATCATCAAAAAACCTTAAACAACACAAAAACCATTAAATTACATCGAATTCAAGCCTAAGTTCTTCTAACACTTCTGAAACACACATTTAATAAAAACCCAACCAAATCACCTCTGAATGACCTGAAATTTTACACATAAATATCAAATTACATAACGAAGCTAGATCAACTCTCGAAATCCCATTCTGACCCTTGGATCAAAATCTCACCTATCAACCGGAAATCGCCAAAATACTGACTTTGCCAATTCAAGGCTAATTCTACACCGGACCTCCAAAACCATTTCCAATTACCCTCCTAAGTCACAAATCATTCCCCAAAGCTAACCGAATCATCAAAAATCACATCTGAGCCCTCTAACGCATAAGTCAACATCCGGTTGACTTTTCCAAACTAAGCCTTCCTTAAAGAGACTAAGTGTCTCATTTCTTATCAAATTCACTCTGAACTCAACCCAATCAACGCAACCACATAAAACACAGATAACGAAGCATAAAGAAGAAGAAATGGGGGAAACAAAACGGTAACTCATGACACAACGGGTCGGATTATTCTATTTTCTTAACGGAAATTCCGTTAACACATTAAGAATATATATATATATATATATATATATATATATATATATATATATATATATAAAATCCTCCACTTCTAAAGTTCCAGTACTCTGTCTCTAAGACTCTAACGCTTAAGTCATAACGCCTAATTCCTAAATAATCAAAAAGACAAAAACATGTTCTGTTTTGGGATTTAATGTGTTCTGTTCAGAGGAGGCGTTAGTGTGTTCCTAGGATAGATAAGAATTCTTCTTGCTGAGTTCTCTCAACTTAACAGACATGTGTAATTTCGGTTTATGAATGTGTAATTTCGCTTGTGTAATTTTGATTTCTGAATTTGTATGCTGAAATTTTTGAATGTGTAATATAGATTGAATTAGTCCGATAAACTACCCGATAAGAGCTCAATCGATACCAATCTGCCCGATATCTTATCGAGTGGCTAGCAGATTAATATATTTAAAAGTCGATAACCGATAAACCAAACCGTTAAAAGTAAATAATCACCCAATCCGCCCGATAAGCAATCCTACAATCCACATAGGACTAAGAAAATTAGAAGTTTCACTAATATTGTTTATTATATATATATATATATATATATATATAAATAATATAATATTTCAGCAAAAACAAATGTTCATTAACAACTTTTTGGCCATTATAGTTGTAATGGCCTGACTAGTTATTTTGAGCAATTGCATCCGGTTCGGCAGTTTGATATTATGAGTAGCTTCACACAATGTATTATGACTTGTGTACATCATCGGTTCGGATTTTTGAGGAGTTCGAAAAAGATTTTTTAGGAGTGATTCTCATTGAGAAGTTCGAAGTTGAAAGAATTGACCAAGGTTTGACTTTTGAGTATTTGACCTTGGATCGGAGTTTCAACGGTTCCAGTAATTCGGGATGAAAATTTTGGACTTGGTCGTATGCCCTAAATTTCATTTGGATGTTTCAAAAAGGTTTTTGCGGAAGTTGGCAATTTCGAGGTTTAGAATTTTGTTAAGTTTGACCATGGTTTGACTTTAAAACTATTAGGTTTTTTGGATTTTGGTTTCAGAACTTGGAATAGATCTGTTTTGTCATATAAAACTTTCCTGCAAATTTTGGTGTCATTTGAAATTGATTTGATATTGTTCGGGCGTTTAGTTGCGATTTTAGAAGTTCTTGAAGTTAGTTTGATTTTTATGTGTTTTGGTGTCCGATTCGTGATTCTAGAGGTTATTTTGGTATTTGGATTGCGCGAGTGAGTTGGTGTTATATTTTCAAACTTGTGAGGATGTTTGGCATAGAGCCACGAGGGCTTCAATGAGTTCCGTACGTGTTTTGGAGTGTTGGAAGAAGGTTTAGCATTGCTAATATCTCTCTTCTCGCATTTGTGAGGTTTTCATTGCATTTGCGATGTGTGCATTTGGAAGATCATTATCGCTTTTTCGACGATGGGCTGGGTCAAGGGAGTTCACATTTGCAAACTATTTTATCTCATTTGCGATTAGGCAGCTCTGCATTTGCGACACCAACTGTCGCTTTTGCAAAAAATACTGAGCTCGCTTTTACGAGTCTTGTGTCGCATTTGCGACCTTGATAGAGCTGGTTAGCCTTCACTTTTGGGATACTTTTTTTACATTTGCAAAAATTGCAATTGCGATCCAAATGTCGCAAATTCTCATGTGAGGTTGGTATTAAGACTTTCATTTCGGGTCTTTGCTTCATTTTTATCATGTTTTGAACCATAGCCTCGATGGAAGGTAATTTTGTGGAAGGATATTCATATCAAATCATTGGGTAAGTACCACTAATTAATTTTCAACTATATTTTATGATTATACATTAGATTTAACATCAAATTCATGAGAATCTAAGGGAAAATGTGAAAAAAAAATAGTAAAATCTTTCAAAATATAAAATGATGATTTGATGGACGAATTGATGTCATTGATAGTTTTTGTATGATAAAACTCGTATCATAAAAGGTGTTCGGGTTATGCAAATTTTATCGAGTTTCGAGGTGCGGGACTGATGGGATTGACTTTTGTTGACTTTTTTTTGCAAATTGTATAAGGATCATAGTTTTGTTAATTGAAATTATTTTCTTTTGCATTGTTTGATGTTTTAAGTTGTCTTTTGCTAGATTGAGCAAAATGATGGTGAATTGGTAAAGGAAAAGCTAAATTGAGTATTGAGTTGGCCGAATAGAGGTAAGTGTCTTGCCTAACTTTTTATAGAAAAAATTACCCCTTAGGTATTGAGTAAATTGTGCTATCTTGTTATGTGAAAGCCGTGTAGGAAAGGTGACGAGTGAGCACACGATCTATATGTAGTATTTGACCGATTTATATTGTCTAGTGTCTTTCCATGCTTTAATTGAATTGTCATAACATGTGATATCTCTTTGTTAGTCTACTCTTACGTACTCTATTTGACGTTGTTAGCACCTACTGCAATTCTTACTCATTATTTCTCCCTTATATGCCTTAGTTAAAGTTATTGCCTTCCTTATTGTCTTGTTACTTCTTAATTGTTGAGTTTCTTCTATGACCTTGTGCTTATTTGCTACATGTCCTACTTGTTGTGATTGCATACTTAGATATCACGTACTTTACCTGTCCTGTCATTTTAGTAAAGTTTTTTATATTACTTCAGTTTTTACATGGTTCCTTTGTTGTCGTGTACTGATACCCTTGATTTTAGAAATTCTTGTAAATAGAGTTATTGAATTGTTGCTATTGATTTGAACTATTGTACGGGAGATCGGGTTGCATGCCGCAATAGGTGAGTAAGGTAGGTGGTGGAATAAGGAAGGATATTCATATTGTGATATTATTAATGTACGGTGGGATTAGGTTGCACGCCTAACGGGTGAAATAAGGGTGAAATTTTATGGTGAAATAAGGGTGAATTATGATATTGATATTATATGGTGGGATCGGGTTGCGCGTCGTAACATATTTTGTTTAATATTATAATATTGATATTGTATGGTGGGATCAGGTTGCATACCGCAACAACTGAAATAAGGATGAATTGATATGATGGAATAAGGGTGAATTATGTTATTGATATTTTATGGTAGGATTGATTTGTGTGCCGCAATATATTTTGTGTTTTGTATTCCTTGTTTTATTGTATTGGCTTCAGTTCTTTTGTACGAGACTCTGACAATTTGTATTTTCGATTTTTACTATTTTCTGAGGATTGAGTTATTGTCATTGACTTATTTCCTTGCCGTCATTTCCTGAGTTCTTTTCTTAATACTATTATTCTAGTAAATTGATTTTCAAGGTGAATTTACTACGATGAGTCATTACCTCCCGTCCTGCTGAGTTGTTAGTAATATAGTGATTCTGAAAAAAAGAAATCGTAATTATGTTTTAATCTAATAAATTCTATATTAAATTTAATAGATTATTTTAATGCTATATTTTATTTGAAAATATTATTTTTCTTCACCCAAAATGATTTTTTAAAAATAAACTCATCTTTCTCATTAATTTTCTACTTGGTCTAGAAACTATAATTTTACTTTATGATATATAAATAAAATATTTTGAACATCCTAAATAGCATTTGACACGGATATTATGTACTAAGGTAGTATGTGAATTTTATCGTAAGAAGTGAGATGGAAAGATGTGGGCACAAGGTGCCATGTGTGTTAGAGGTCTGAAATTTGTTATTTATGAAATAAGATTGTGAGAAGTGGGATTGTTGAAATTGTGTATTAGAAATGATTTGATTGGTTGAGTTGACATCGTTTTTTCCCTATTTGAACACATTTATACTTCATCCATACCCCAATTATGTTATTGTTTAATTACTTGAATATTTCTCGTTGCCATTCGTGTTCCCCTTATAGTTACTACTATTTGTAATATGATTTGTTTCTACTATTGGCATTAGTTTGATATTCCTTCCTTGTAAGCTTTATGTCATATCCTGCACAGGTTTAGATGTTCGGTAGGTGTCTTGACCTGGCCTCGTCACTACTCGACCAAGGTTAGTCTTGATTCTTGCTGGGTACTAGCATGGTGTACTCATGCTACGCTTCTGTACATTTTTTTTGCAGAATCACGAACTTCGGATTGGGTCGGTTTTGAGACTTATACTTGGTGTGGTCGGAGACTTCAAGGTACACATGCTGGGCATTCGCAGGCTCTGAAGTCTCCTTCTATTGTATTTATTTTTTTCTATTCGGAACAATGATGTATTCATTATGTGTAATTACTCCTAGAAGGGCTTATGACTTGTACTACCAATTTTGGGATATTGTATCATGTTGAGACTAATGGTTTATTTACAAATTTCTGGTTCATGTTTAATACTCCATCCGTTTCAATTTTTGTGAATCTATTTCCTTTTTAGTCCGTGCCAAAAAGAATGACCTCTTTCCCTATTTGGAAATAATTTACCTTTATGCAAAAATTTATAGCCACACAAAATATATGTATTTCATTTTACACCACAAGTTCAAAAGTCTTCTCTCTTTTCTTAAACTTTGTGCCAGTCAAATGGGTTCACATAAATTGAAACGGAGGGAGTAGCTGTTAGTAGAATGTGTCATCTTTTCGATATGTGTTAGGCTTAACTAGTTCTAGAGATTAGGTGTCATTTCGACTCATTCGAAAGGATTTTGGGTCGTGACAAGTTGGTATCAGATCTTTTAGTTCATAGGTGCTATGAGTCATAAGTATGTTTAGTAGAGTCTTGCAGATCGGTATGGAGACGTCTGTGCTTATCTTCGAGAGGCTACGAAAACTATTAGGAAATTTCACTTCTTTCATTTGTTGTCGTGCGATATTGATTCAGCTTGAAACATATACCTTATGTTCCTTTACACCCACTCGTGGCGATATTGCTTCTTCAGTATCAACTATGCGCCAATGGTTCGTGATGATATGGACGGGCTACGAGGGGGCCAGGGATCCTCAAACATTGTCTTAACATATCGTCCTGGCTATGGATGCAGAGGTATTGAGAGACTATTCAGTTGTCACGCGGAGGTGTAACGGGTTCTGGTATCTGGTTGATAAGTACGAGCTTGGGAAGGTTTAATTGGTTGACTAGTCATCGCGATCATGGTAGGGTCACGACGTGGATCTTGATTTGAGGATAGTTAGTGGTATTAGAGACTATATGGCTCGTATGAGAATTCTACTCAGTGGAAGGTACATATTATCATTCAAGGTACTGAAGGAAGTGAGTTTAACTGTCGCGAGGATGGTCGTGCGCTTAGTAGATGGCTGGGAATACCTTATGATTGGTGTTGTACGAGCTGTAAAGGTTAGTTCTGTGGATCATCGGATGGTGTTCTCTATGGCTTCGCACCAAGTGGGGGAGTTCACTATCGATGACCAGATTTCAGGGTCATGTGTTATATCAGTTTTGGCATGATATGTTTAAATATGTGTCGGCGCCCCCCTTTTTCCAAAACGGGGTTCAGAATTGGGTATAAAACATTCGGGAGGATAACTATATTCCCTTGTGAGAATTGGGTGTTTTTGAGTTTGAAGAGTCGCCACCTAATGATTATAGTGTATTAGGACACTATTAAGAAAGAATTTGAGATGAAGAACCAGAGTTTGGGTAAGGGCTAGAAATTATCTCGAGGGAAAGGTGTTAGGCACCCATCAAGATCCAATAGTGTAGTTCCCGACCATGTTATAATTGTGCCTTTAAGCAATGAAGGAGACAAGTAGAAAATAAAGAAGAGGGCCTTCACATAGTATTGCAAACAAATTTAAGAGTTTAAAAAAAAAGAAACAGGAGTAGAAAAATACAGGAAGTTGGTTTGAAAGAAAACTTAAAAAAAAGAACAAGTAAAAAGGGGAAAGGGGTCCTAGGTTTGTAAATAATATGGATCAAATCAATGCAATATCCAGCAATCACTCCTCAGAAGAGGGGTCGCACATGATATTAGCGCACCGGTCATCATATCCATATTCTACCCTTCCCATCTCGTTAAGGTATTAAAGCACGGAATGTCTCGTTACTTATTGCATGCTAGTACCCGTCCCGATCCTATCAGTCCCGAAGGCGTTTGGGACTACTAATTCTAAAGGAAAAGGGATTTGGGGTTTTTGAGAGTTTTCAAAGGACAAGATACTAAGGCGTCAATCAAAACACATAATGCAAGTTAAAGGGAAAACAAATAGGCAAGTAGGCCTCAAGTAAGCCTCCTTGAATCAGATAAAGTCATAGAGTTTAGCATGTCTTGCACGTACTGGTTTGGTCTTAAATTAAATTAAAGCGATAAAAGGACTGGTTCAACACATATTTTTAGACAAGAGGTCTGCATTAGGCTCACTCGAATGCAGTTGTCTAAGACTGATCCAGTTGATTAGTTAATCCTTTGTCTATGTGTTGGATAGAACTACTAATTTTAAAAACACAAACTGATTATAAAGAAAAAAAATTATAGAGTAAAAATAGGTTTCTGAAAAGGGTACTAGTTTGTTACAAAAATAGTTTAACAACTAAAAAAATGAGTTTTAGGAGGTAGACTGGTTAGGAAAAGGAGTTGCCAATTTTTAACAAAAGAACTGAGTTCCAGACTGATTAGAAGAGATTTGTCAGATAAGCATAAAGAAATGACTTTAGGCTGATTTGAAAAATGTTTACCAGAGTTAACCAGAGTAAGTTTCAAAAAGAATACACTGATTTGATTGTGAGAAAAAGTTCTTAAGAGTTCAGAAAGGGTGCCGGAAGTAGCTTGTTTTAGTAAAATCGATACTGTTTTAAACAAGTGAGACAGTTCTGGTTCAAAATCACTATAGGCATGCTTTCTATATGTTACTGCTTCTTGATACCTTTTCAAACACTAACAGAAGCCTTATAAACGATAATATCTATATGCCATTTTATTATAAAACCTAACTATTTGCCTATAATGACGTTATTATATGCAGAAATGCAAACCCCTATAGGTATGGTATCTATATGCATAGTTGCAGAATTCAGAAGTTAAATCCTATAGGCATGCTTTCTACGTGTGAAATTGCACAAATTAGAAATAAAACCCTATAGGCATATTTTCTACCCTTTGTGCATAAAAGTAACCCCCTTCCTTTTTCACTAAATCCCATGAGTTTATACAAATTATTACAGACCAATAGAATAAGACTGAAATTAAAAGTACATCAGGAATTATCAGCTACATCCGATCTGCCTAATTCAGACTTAGTGTCTAGCAATATGAGATTGAACCACTTCTGAAATCAAGATTTCCAAAGCCTTCTCTTATCTAGGGTGTTTCAGATATCCAAGGAGTTTCAAGAACCCCAGGCAGTGCTTACACCCAAGATATTAATCAGAATGAGTTATAGTGCAGTGTGGAAGAGCCAACCCTCAAGTTTCCAAGTTTAGAGGGAGCTCATGGATCCCAAGGCAAGGCTCACAAAAGGGGGGCAGAACCTAAGTTCTAAGAGTGAGTGCAAGTGCAATAGAGAGGGGTAGAGAGTACCAAGGCAGGCTGGTGGTCATACCTAACCATAAGGTAGGCTGGCACACCCTTGACCAAACCTGTTCAACCAACAAATAAGAGCACACACCTGTTGAAGGTCAGACTATGGTCTAGACAGTGATTAGGACACTGTCAGACCAAGGTCCCAAACTCAAAATACATATAAAGGGGAAAGGGATTGGGAATTGAAAGAGTTTAGCACTCAGGGAGTCTAGTCCATATACATGAATACCAATGTCAAGTGTTGTCATGTTTTCTGAACCATAACTCAACATACAAAAGGGATTGGGGGATAGGGATTCATGTAGGAGCGTAGCAAAGAAAGAAACCAACTTGCAAAAAATTTACATTATGGAAGCAGTAAGCCAAAAAAAGAATGGACTGAAGAATAAACACATAGGGGAGTGGCAGAAATTAAACAAAGGTAACATACCAGTTGCAGAAGAAGCAAGCAAATAAAAGCAAGAGACTTTCAAGCCAAGCCACAATCAAAAGGAACCTTTATGCTTGTGAGTTCAGAGAACTTGAATGCTTAAAAAATTCTAAGTGTATTTGAGAGTAAGAAGTAATGACTTGTTCGTGTTTTTTTTGCTCTTTCTTTAAAAGAGAAGAAGTACATGTATTTATAGTTTTTTGAAAATGAGTAAAAAGTGAGGTAATAGGCCACAGACATGGAAACAATCACTAATCAGAATCAATTACACAAGTGATTGCCCTTAATTAAAGGATCACTTATTAACGGGCAGTGATACCTTTGTGGTTAGGCAGAGGGTTGTTGCGAACATTAGGAGCAAGCTCCATTGCTACGATGACCTTATTATTGATCAGGGTTTGAATTTTGCCCTTTAATGAGCGGAACTCGTCAATGGTATGTCCCTTCATGCCAAAGTGGTACGCACAGGTCTTATTAGGGTTGATCCACTGGGAAGGATTTTCTAGAGTTATGGCTGGGATAAGGGTGACATAACCAGCAACTTTAAGTCTCTCGTACAGATGGTCAATTAGTTCGGCGATGGCTGTGTATTGTCTGGGAGGTCTGTGTTCAAAATTTGGCCTAGGTCTAGGGAAATTTTGGCGTGTGAGAGGTGATTGGTAGTGAGAGGGTTGAGCATTATAAGCTTGGTAGATAGGTGCAGGTTGAGAGTATCTGGGTGAGGTGGGTTGATATGTGAGAGGTGGAGATGATTAGTAAACGGGAGGTGGATTTTGATAAGAGGGTGCGGGTGCTTGGTAATTCGGGATAGGCTGATATGTAATTTGAGGTGACGGGTAAGTGTGGTATTTTAGTGGTGATTTGGTTCCCTGTGCCACCATCATGGCACTCACATCCTTCTTCTTGGACGTGCCACCAGATTGTAAGGCCGTGTTGGTGGCCTGCAATGCTTCAATATTAATAACCATACCATTCTTAATGCCTTCCTTAATTCTTTCTCCTAGTTTGATAATATCGGAGAATTTCTGACCCTCGATCAGCATCAACCTCTCGTAATATTGTGGATCCTGAGCCCGAACGAAGAATCTATTCATTTGTTTCTCTTCTAAGGCCGACCTGACCTTTGCAGCCTCTGATCTCCAACGAGTAGCATACACAAAAAATGTCTCGGTAGGTTTTTTATTTCAAATTCTGGATGTAGAATACATCCGGTGCATTCTCTTTATTGAATCGGAACCTATCCATGAAATATGATGCCATACCTACCCAGTTTGTCCATTTCTTGGGGTCCTGGTTGATGTACCAGGATAAAGCATCCCCTTTCAGACTTCTCATGAAGAGCTTAGTACGGATCTTCTCATCCCTTCCGACTCCGACCAACTTATCGCAATATGTCCTCAAGTGGACTGTAGGATCTCCCGTGCCATCGAATATTTCGAACTTGGGAGGTTTGTACCCCTGCAAAAGTTTAACATCTGGCTGAATGCTGAGGTCCTCATAATTCAGCCCCTCGATACCTTTGTTTCCTTCCACGCCCTGGACTCGACTGGTCAACTTCTTGACTTCTGCTGCCAAGTTCTTGATAAGAGAGTCTTTGTCATCAGACTCAAGTGCATTTGAGACTGGTTGAGTGTAGTGGGGTACAATATCCACGTAGATGGGAGTGTTGTGGAGGTGGTCATTTGAGGTGTTCAGTGGTTCGGGAATGAGTAGTGGAGTGTTGTTTGGAGTGTGGCATGTGTTGCAGTGTTGAGCGTGAGTGGGCTGTATCTGTGGTTGTGGGGTGTTCTATGGAGGTGTGGGATTTTGGGTGTTTGGGGAAGTTGACATCAGGAGCGTGACCGGGGTACCCTAAGGAATCTCAGTTCTTTCAATTTCCTTTCTGGCGTTTGAATCTCCCATTCTACCTTTGTTCTTGTTTCGGATAGGACTCGGAGGAGGAGGAGGTTGAGGGCCCTTGGATCTTGTAGAGTATGATGATGGTGCCAGAATGCACGAACTAACCTTTGGGGCGGGAAAAAACAAAAGGTAATAAGTTAGTGTGGGTTATGAGAAGATAATGTTGTGATATTTAAACATTTTGTGCCTCGTTATGCCCGAGGTAGGCCTAGTGACAAATAGTTTTGGAGAACTTATAATGCTAAATGCCTCAATTTATTGATAAAAAATAAGACGAATCCAAAACGACGCTAAATAACAGAAACTAAAATGTCACTAGTGGCCATTGGCCTTAAAAATAAAAAGACTCCTAACTACTTGGTCCCAGAAGGACCTTCCCCAGATTCGACATCTTTGTCTCCTTCGAACAGCTTCACCAGCTCACGTAGTTCTAGAAGCAAATAAGCTCGGGCCAAATTTCCGCCTGCATTCCCTTCAATGTTTTGACAGTCTTCAATCCTCTGGATGAACTTTCCTTCCAGCTCCACTAGGCCCCGCTCCAAATACCCTAGTCGCTTGTTGGTGCTGACAGCCATATCATTCCACTCCTCGATCAACTTCTGATGGGCTTCTTGTATTTCCCGGCGCTCACTTTCACACTCTCAAATTCTCTTGCGCAGTTGATTGTACTTAACCCATTCTTCAGCATTATCATCGAGAATTCTACGTCCTCGAATGAACCCGGGCTGACCTAAATCATTATGATTATATTCCAACCAACCTGAGTAGTGTGGCACACAACCAACGTGATACCTGTTTGGAACAATAAATTCTTTCCCCAAAACGAGTTTGGAATGCCACATGTGCTGAGCTTGGCACTTGTGAGGGCTATCGTCCTCCTGGAAGTCAGCCCTGAAGTGACTCATTTTGTCGACCCTTGGTATGATTTTCTTTCTTCCATCCTACCTCATGGTTCGGAGGGGAATGTAGGGATAAGTTCCTCTTAGACAAATTAGTATGAGAAATGGTGCGTCTTGGGATCGAACAATGAATTCTTCCGTAGGGAACCACTCGACCATCCACTGTACCTGGTCTTCTTTCAGATTCTCAAATAATTCTACACATCCTCCAGTGTCCTCTGGCTGAGCGAACATGTTAGGCATATAATTCATACGCCTTGGCTGGTGGAAGGTGATGTGATCATCCCAGTCTCTGTGTAGGATCTCTTGCCGGTATTCTCCTTTCTGGAGGTGCTCCATAAGCCAGAGTTGAAGTAATAAGTTGCAACCCTCAAAATGATTGGCCTTTTGTTGACAGTTGTCCAGGGCTTGATATATCTCAGCAACGATCATGGGCATTATACTGAAAGGTTGCCCGCCAATTCCTTCCATCAGAGTCTTGGTTACCATGGCCAGTCTGGTGTGGATCCTAGCCTTCTTCATAGGGAACACTATCATTCCCAAAAAGCAAAACATAAAATCGAAAACCCTTATGTGGATATGCCCCAATGAGGTGAGGGAAAATTCATCTGAGTAGGTGCGTTAT
Organism: Nicotiana glauca; assembly: GCA_026770625.1. Classification (NCBI taxonomy): domain Eukaryota; kingdom Viridiplantae; phylum Streptophyta; class Magnoliopsida; order Solanales; family Solanaceae; genus Nicotiana; species Nicotiana glauca. The sequence continues at coordinate 140,379 of MU714373.1, forward strand.
GACTTGCTATGGACGTACCTCTCGTACAGATAGTCAAATGGGATGTAAGAGTCTTTTAGGCAGGTTAAATTTGGGTTCTTCTTCAGTCCCATCATCGTAAGGAAACCCCTACCCTTGCGATTCTCTGGCATAAGCAAACCCAGAGTCTCCGAAGGAATACCAGCTACACCTCCTATTTCTTCGAGCAAAGGATTCATTTCAAGGTTCCCAAAGCGGAACACGGACCTGTCACTATCCTAGAATAGTGTCGCAGCCTCTATGATTCTTTTGTCATGCTGGATTTCCATAAGAGAAGGCAAATTCCCTAAGTATTTGCGGACGAGCGTCAGATCACTGGAGTGGAGGTCTTTCCACCAATTCAGCAAGCCTTGGATGAATGTTGGTTACCATGCCAAATCTGGGGTATTCGTGCTTCATTTTCTGCAAAAAAAAAGCGTTAGGCCCTTACCCCACCAGACTCAACTATTTTAACCAATAATTAGCATAGCAAGCATTTGGTTCTCCAAATAAATGCACAGAACATGGCGGTGTCCATTGGGGTTTCAAGGAATCCCGGTGGACTTTGGACGAGGCTATCCTAATGAGTCATTATATGGACAACATAACTTACTCGGTTAGGTTTTACCATGATGCATGTACAGTTTAAACAAAGTAATATTTCTATTGGGGTATTAGACAGGTACCCTTGAGTGGACAACTCAAGAGGGAAAGGCACGGAACCGTCTACTGCATCGCTGATCGACTGGTTTTACTACAAATACGCCTTTGCCAAATTTAAAGGGTAATAATATTAGAAGGGCACAACCACTCGTTATAAGTGTTGCTATGGTATTTGTTTGGCACGAGTGGAATATGATGTTGAAGATGCAATTTACTAGAATGAAACAAATTGACATGTATTTCCACGTTCATCAAGTAAATCTTTACAATAATTGCTCAAAATTACAAAGGTATTCATGGAAAGCGGTAATGAAAGCATTAAAGAAAAAGAAACAAAAGACAAGTTAGTTTCGAATAAAGGCATTAAAAAAAGCAATAATGTCACATATAGCATGAAATGATAAAATCCTAAAGAATCCCCAGTAGAGTCGCCACACTGTCGGCGCCCCTTTTTCCAAAACGGGGTTCGGAATCGAGTATACGACATTCGGGAGGACAATTTTATTCCCTTGCGAGAATTGGGTTTTTTTTGAGTTTGAAGAGTCGCCACCTAATGATTATAGTGCATTAGGACATTATTAAGAAATAATTTGAGATGAAGAACCAAAGTTTGGGTAAGGTCTAGAAATATCTCGGGGGGAAGGTCTTAGGCACCCCTCAAGATCCACTAGTGTGGTTCCCGGCCATGTTACAATTGTGACTTTAAGCAATGAAGGAGACAAGTAGAAAATAAAGAAGAGGGCCTTCACATAGTATTGTAAAAAAATTTAAGAGTTAAAAAAAAAGAAACATGTGTAGAAAAATACAGGAAGTTGGTTTGAAAGAAAACTTAAAAAGAAGAACAAGTAAAAAGGGGAAAGGGTTCCTAGGTTTGTAAATAATATGGATCAAATCAATGCAATATCTAGCAATCACACCTCAGAAGAGGGGTCGCACGTGATATTAGCGCACCGGTCATCATAAACGAGAGTAAGTTTCAAAAAGAATACACTGATTTGATTGTGAGAAAAAGTTCTTAAGAGTTCAGAAAGGGTGCAGGAAGTTGCTTGTTTTAGTAAAATCGATACTGTTTTAAACAAGTGAGACAGTTCTGATTCGAAATCCCTATAGGCATGCTTTCTATACATTACTGCTTCTTGATACCTTTTCAAACACTAATAGAAGCCTTATAAACGATAATATCTATATGCCATTTTATAATTAAACCTAACTGTTTGCCTAATGACGTTATTATATGCAGAAATGCAAACCCCTATAGGTATGGTATCTATATGCATAGTTTCAGAATTCAGAAGTTAAATCCTATAGGCATACTTTCTACGTGTGAAATTGCACAAATTAGAAATAAAACCCTATAGGCATATTTTCTACCCTTTGTGCATAAAAGTAACCCCCCTCCTTTTTTCACTAAATCCCATGAGTTTATACAAATTATTACAGACCAATAGAATAAGACTGAAATTAAAAGTATATCAGGAATTATCAGCTACATCCGATCTGCCTAATTCAGACTTAGTGTCTAGCAATATGAGATTGAACCACTTCTGAAATCAAGATTTCCAAAGCCTTCTCTTATCTAGGGTGTTTCAGATATCCAAGGAGTTTCAAGAACCCCAGGCAGTGCTTACACCCAAGATATTAATCAGAATGAGTTATAGTGCAGTATGGAAGAGCCAACCCTCAGGTGTCCAAGTTCAGAGGGAGCTCATGGATCCCATGGAAAGGCTCACAAAAGGGGGGCATAACCTAAGTTCTAAGAGTGAGTGCAAGTGCAATAGGGAGGGGTAGAGAGTGCCAAGGTAGGTTGGTGGTCATACCTAACCATATGGTAGGTTGGCACACCCTAGACCAAACCTGTTCAGCCAGCAAATAAGAGCACACACCTATTGAAGGTCAGACTATGGTATGGATAGTGATTAGGACACTGCCAGACCAAGGTCCCAAGCTCAGAATACATATAAAGAGGAAAGGGAATGGTAATTGAAAGAGTTTAGGACTAATGGAGTCCAGTCCATATACATGAATAATAATATCAAGTGTTGTCATGTTTTCTGAACCATAACTCAACATACAAAAGGGATTGGGGGATAGGGATTCATGTAGGAGCGTAGCAATGAAACAAACCAACTTGCAAAAAATTTACATTATGGAAGCAGTAAGCCAAAAAAAGAATGGACTGAAGAATAAACACATGGGGGAGTGGCAGAAATTAAACAAAGGTAACATACCAGTTGCAGAAGAAGCAAGCAAAGAAAAGCAAGAGGCTTTCAAGCCAAGCCACAATAAAAAAGAACCTTTATGCTTGTGAGTTCAGAGAACTTGAGTGCTTAAAAAATTCTAAGTATATTTGAGAGTAAGAAGTAATGACTTGTTCGTGTTTTTTTTTTGCTCTTTCTTTAAACGAGAAGAAGTACATGTATTTATAGTTTTTTGAAAACGAGTAAAAAGTGAGGTAATAGGCCACAGACATGGAAACAATCACTAATCAAAATCAATTACACAAGTGATTGCCCTTAATTATGGGATCACTTGTTAATGGGCAGTGATAGGTTCAAAAATAAGGATAGAAATCAATTTAAGAGGCAGACTGATTATTGCCATAAAAGGAGTAGTAAAATAATACAACAAGTGATTAAGTCCAAGTACAGGAACATACTTATTTGGGAAAGGATTCAGTAAGGCAAAATAAGGAAAGAAATCAACTAACCCTTAACAGGCGAATGAAATCAGAATTTCACAAAGGGAAAGTTCAGAAATCAGTCACAAGTTTGAAGATCAATCAAAGAGAGAAACTCAGTATATAAATAAGGTGCACAAACACTAAACATGCGAGGCCAAACTATGGAAAAAGGAAAAAGCGTACAGTAATACCATAAAGCTAGTAGACAACAAGCATTCATAGCATGATAGTCACGTAGGTCAAGTTTCAGTGACGTAGTAATAGAGAAAAAGATCAGAAGCATGCAAAAGTCAAGTGAAAACCTTTCTGAAAACATAGTCAAGTTTGACAGATAGCAAGAACTCAGAGTCAAAGGAGTCACATAAAGAAAAGGGATGATTAAACAAAGGAATTTCAAATCAAGTCGAGTAATTTCAAACAGATGCAATGCACTAGCAATTTCAGGAACTCGCATAAACCCTAAAGAAATTAGGGTTTTCAATACTAAATGATGATAAACAAATGAAACAAATAACAAATAGTCTCAGATTCTCAAACAAATCCAAAAAATTAAGGTTTTCAAAACCTAGAGATGATAAGTCAGCTGAATCGAACGAAACATTAACAAACAGACTCAAAAACCCTAATTTGAAATCAAAGGATTTTTGAAAAGGAAGTTTGGGGAAAACACTTGAAATATCAAATACAGCACAGATCTAGACAAATAAATGAAGAAAGAACCTCAAATAGTTTAGGGTTTCTTAGAACCCTATGTCACACCTCCTTTTTACGAGCTATTTACTACACCCCGGAAAGAGATATAATAAAAGGAAGGAGTTTTTCCAATTTAAGGACAGTCGGAACGGGATTTATTTATTTAATTTCAGAGTCTCCACTTAGGAGATTAATGGTGTCCCAAGTCACCGGTTGAATCCCGAACCGAGGAAAGTTTGACTCTGTTAACAGTCCGCGAACTAGAAATCCGGATAAGGAATTCTGTTAATCCGGGAGAAGGTGTTAGGCACTACCGAATTCCGTGGTTCTAGCATGGTCGCTCAACTGTTGTAGTTATTTCTATCTGATTTCTATATATGTTCCTTTTTATGTGCATTAATATTCCGCTTTATTATTTTTTACAAGAATTGCAACGTTGTGAAAATGTATTTTTGGATCACACCGTACCAGTACGCCTGTGGTTTTAAACACATTTCGACTTCGTTGAGATTTGGATTTGAGTTACATAAATGTGCACCCGTATTATGAAGGTAATATTATTACAAATCGTGCCTAAAGTATCTACGTCTATGTTAACTTTGGGAAAGACCGTGAAATTCGCTAAACGGTCCTTCCAAATCTAAAATTTATATAGCAATTTATTTGAAGGCCCCGCGATTGTGTATTATTATTTGGCGAGGCTTATCATCTTTATTTTTATTTAAGGTCGATACTAAAGCACACTATATTTTCTATTGGTTTTTGTCTCTAATAATAAAGGAGATGTCCTAATTTTTAATATTACCTAATGGTTATTACATTTGGGCCACGAGCTCATATGAGCCTAGGCCATCAATTAGTTTTTTGGGTTTGATTATAGCCCGTATGGCAATAACATGGCTATGTGCATCAGGACTGATTGAATCTAGCTTGGGCCTAAGTTTTGGGCTGTGTGTCAAGATGTCCAGACCAAAAGCCACTAATGCAACTATTCTGTTGCCTTAACAGATTCATACAATTATTTGAAGAAATAGATAACTGAATGATTTTTGTATTAAAACGCTACTTTGATTCAAAATGAAAGTGTGGAGTCTAAACTACATTAACTGTACTCAAATTGACTTGCAAATATTATTCTTTTTATACACTTATTTTATCAGTTACTGGAACTCAACGAGAATTTACAGTTAGAAATATTTAGACTTGTCATGGCCATTAACAGAATACAAATCGAACAAAACGTGATGGTTTAAAAAAAAACAGGCTAACACAAATTAAAGCTGGCTAACGATTTTCAAATTCCGTTACTAACAAGTTGTTCATGATCACTTAAGATCCAAAAAATTTTAACTAAATTGAATTTTGATATTATTACCAACTCACTACTATCACTATTCTAGTACAGAGATCCATACAGGCCTATAGCTAACATGCTTCAAATACAACTACTGTTATTGTAATAGACTAAAATATTGTAAAGTTCGGCAGTCCAAATCCATATGGTTTAATTACATACTCAAACTATTCCTAATGAATACAAGGACTTTTGATTAGATCAAATATTAAGTATAAAACAACTTGAAATAACATATAATCATTTTATTTGTCTTTATCGAACTGAATTACATCAACAAGTTCAGAATTGTACCTGGAAAATGAGAGCAAATCGATGAGAATTCTAAACCACAACAATAGAATTAAGATCAGCAACAAAAACTCAACAGCAATCAACCACAACCTCAAATCAACACCAGATTAATTCTCAATAACTAAGGATCCATCAGAGAAGCCAGGAAATACTACAGTAACTTGACTTAATCAGAAAAATCAATAGAAAACCACAACGAGCATGAATTGATCAGAAATACCGGCAGATCATCCACAACAAACACCAGTTGGATTTCTAAGGTTTTCGAGAGAATTGAAATCGAAACTGGGATCTTCTAGGCTTTCAGAAGTTTCTGAGTTTTTCTAAACTTGTAGGGTTCCAAAAGACTCTCAATTAAGGCTGAAGTTGCCTATTTATAGATTTAAAAAAGGAGGGAATTTCAAATGCTGAAATTGTCCCTTAGTCCCTTATTTATTGTAATTAGACCCCTGTTCTTTTATTTAATTGCCTCTTTTCCCCTGTATTTATGCCGTGTTACCCCTTTTCCTCAATCTAGAAGGTTCCTACCTTTAGCTTTTACTCTTCTAACCCTACCTCTTTAAGATTATTACTGCGTTACCCTTTTATTCTGTCTAGAATACTCTTCATCCCTTAAGTATTTACCAATGAACCAAATTGGATTCCCAAATCTACCCTTATCCCCTTAGAATTATTACAATGAACCTACTGTCATCCCCCAAATTAACCTTGTTTTGCTATTTTATTTTCCCTTAAACCCCGTACTACCCATTAACCCTAATTATAAGCAAATATCCAAAATTACTCTAAAATCAAGGTCGAAACCTTAACTAATTATCATAATTAGTTAATTAATTGTCAATTTAACAGATATAACCAAATCAGAACCAGGTAATCAGTTAACGAGATTCAGAAGATCACTTAAACAAATGAAGAATCTAATTAACAGAAAACCTTAGTTACTAATCAAGTTTTTAAACAATCAAACCCTAAAAACTAAGTATAACAGTATGAACAGCAATTAAAACCTAAGACTATGTTATTTTTATCAAGAATTAATCCACAAAAAGGAAAATCGTGGACATGCAAACAAAAGCAGAAGTAACATAATATAAAGAAAATCAGATACTTAGCTTTTATTCTCTTTTCTTCTTGATTTTCTTTTTCTCTCTTACTTTATTCTGTTCTTTTTCTTTTCTTCGTTTTTCTTGATTTTTCGGGCTTTTTGAAACTCTCGATATCATTTCCTTGGGACCTTTAGCTTCAGGCAGACCTTTGAGTCTTCTTTTAGTGAAAAGACTCCTTAGACTTACGGCTGGGTGTTTGAGGTACGTCATGGGGTGGTTTTGAAGCAATAGTGTTTGCCGGCGTGGGTTCCAGGGACACTCAAATTAATATTCGACAAGTTATGGGCTTATTTGAAGGAAGATACTTAGAGGGGGTGAAAGAGGAGGCCTAGGGGGTCCTAGGGTGTTAAGGGTGGATTCAGAATCAAATGTCGTGTTCGCCGGAGTAGGGTTCCGGCGACACTTGGATGAATATTCGAAGATTTCTGGTGGGTTTCAAAGAAAACTAGTTATGGGGGGGTAAAAGAGGAGGTCAAGATCTTCCTGTGGTGTTAATGGTGGATTCATCGGAGTTGTTCGTGTTTCCCGCCAGTAGGGTTCCGGCGGGGTTGATTGAGAGGAGAAGGGGGCGTCTAAGGTTTGATATAAGATGGTGAGGAAGATGAAGTGAATAGAGGCGTTATGTTTTGTATATTTAAAACCTATGGGTGATCAGGGACCGTTAGATTAAGATCAATTAACGGTTGAGATGAATTGACGCCTATACGACGTCGTTTGATTAAGTAACGGTTCAATTCTATCCGTTAGATTAAATAAATGGACGATCAAGATCTGACGTTTTAAACGTCGTCGTTTGGTTTAATAGATGGCCGGTATATCTGACCGTTTGATCAAGGATTTTAACGGCCCAGATTGATTTCTCTCAAACGGTGTCGTTTGGATTAATAGGCAAGCAGACGGGTAAAATATTTGGGCTTGGGTTGATTGTATTGTATATTTAATTTTTGGGCCACTTATTATTGTCCAATGTATTATGTATATTTGTATTTTGTTTTTTTTTCTATCTTGTATTTTTGTATTTTATCTCTGTTATATATTATATTTTTTATTTTCCATTTGTATTTTATTTCTTCCGATTTTATAAAAACTAAAATAGAGACCTAATTCAAGATTAAACCAATTGACTTCTAAAACTCTACTTAAAAACCAAATGCAACATTTATCAACTAAAAATGCTTCAAACTATTTTTTGTGATTTTTCCTTAAATTGTTCTAAAATGCATTAATACCCAAATTGTAAAATTTAAGCTCCTAATGCATATGTATTTTTGTATTTTTATTTTGACCTAATCATGCACAAATAACATGCAAACAATTAACACAAAATTCACAAAAATAATAAAAATATAAGAAAATCTTTTGTTTGAATTTTATGGGAATAAACTCCTATATAGGGTAAAAATCACGTGCTCACAGCTGCCCTACAAACGAGAAAGGCTTGGAAGAAACAAGATCAGATCTGGAGTCATTAAGGTCAGAATCAAACTCAGAAGGCTCAGACACGCCGGAGCAAGGCCAGAGATGGCTGGAAACCTCGAATCAACGAAGGCCTAAGTGAAGGCCTTCGAAGTCTAGCCTCGAACCTTCAGGTATCAAGCACGTGAGAGTAGTAGGAGGTGAGTATAAGTCGTCCATGGCTTGAGCGTCCATGAATTCCGTTGAGTTTAGGGTTGAAAGCCGCAGAAAGCGATTAGGGTTTCGATAGCGTTTGAGAGAAAATGGAGTTAGAGGCGGCGTCTCTAAAAGAATGGGGTATGGTTTAAGGGGTCGTTTGAAATTAAAAAGGAAGGGGGGAACGGTAAGGGTTATGGATTGGGTCGGTTAAATAGGTATTGTGTCAGGTAATTGGGTTTGAATTGGGGTGCCAATTTGGGCTGTAATTGAAACGCAATTGGGGCTAGATTTTAAATAGCCAATTCCCCCCCCCCCCTTTATTTATTTTATAAAAATGGTAATAATGGTTTTAAAAGCAAATTAAAAATACTGAGTAAACAAATATTACATAAATATTAACTTAAAAATACTAGAACTAATTTTATAATTATAAAATGCTATTAATCACAAGATAGGCTATAATTGCAATTATATGCAATTTAGCTTTAAGAATGCCAAATAAATTTATAAAAATATGCAAAAAAATTACCTTAATTATATTTTGGTGTAAATGTGAGAACGAAATGAGCTATTCGCCAAAAATGATAATTTTGGGAGTAATTATTGGATTTTGTTGTATTAAAATAGGTAATAAATTGGTTTAAAAATTATTAAAAATGCTAAAACTCTTGGGTGTGCTTATATATGCACATATATGCTATTTTAGAAGTATTTTGGGTATAAAATTACCTAGGGGAAAATTGGGTATCAACAATGTGGTATTAAAGGGTTTCCCAAAATTCGTATATATTTAGGATCTGAGAATTTGCATGGGATGATGTTGGGACTTGCGGTATTTGTGTGTCATTAATTGATCTACATCCCAGTATCGGAGAAGTCAAATAAGCAACTTCATATTCGCAGAAGGCCTATTTAGCGTGGGCATCTTGGTTGCGGCATTATAGGGTAATTAAGAGGAAATACGGTGGTTTATGAGCTTCAGGGCTACGTGGTTCGTGCTGGGATTTTTTGTGTTGGGCTTTGGTTGGTATTGTTGTGTATAGACAAGAAGAAGTGTTACCCCAGAAGAAAGACTGGGGGTGTCTGAAGAAATAGGTTAGCTCTGTGGTGTTAGGTCAGCATAGCAATGGAAGTAATTGGTCCCTTTTCTATCAAAATTCGTGGTAGTACTCTTGGGTTGGACGGTTTGTGTGAATCGGTAGAGTTGGGGAGATGCGTTCTTGATGGCTTAGTCATGTGCTGCTAGGTCTCGGAGAATTCTCGATGGTGTTGGCCACGACTTGAGTCGGCTGTCAGCTATGTGCATACGAGATATGTTGTACATTATGGTTTTCTCCTGGTTCGATATCAGAAGTTAATAAAATGTTGGCATTATTGGATATCAAATGTAAAGAATGTGCATTTTAGGAAGGCACCTTGTGTTTTGGTTTGGGAATGCTTAGGTAGCAGTACGGTGAATGCGAGGTTTTGGGGCTTTTGAAGTTCAGGTGTAACGAGCCAACCGGTCGTTTGAGAACTTAAGTTCTATTTGGTGGTGTAAGGTCTTGAAAAGCTTCATATTTTGTGTATCGACTTGTGTGCATGATTGAATTTAGTTACCGGATAATTCAGAGTCAAATTGGAAGAAGGAATCTAGTTTTGGAAGCTTAAGCGGTAAGAATTCGACCGGAATGTGACTTTTGTGTAAATAGCTCCGGAATATGTTTCGGATGATATCCGCAACTTCGTATGGTGATTTTGTACTTAGGCGTGTGTTCGAATTCATATTTCGAGGTCCGTAGGGTAATTTGAGGCATTTCGGCGAAAATTGGAAAAGTTGAAGTTTGGAAAATGGAGAATTTTGAGCCATAGTTGACTTTTGTCATATCGGGGTCGAAATGCAATTCCAAAAGTTGGAGCAGCTCCGTTATGTCATTTTGAACTTGTCTGCAAAATTTGGTGTCATTTCGGGTTGATTTGATATGTTTCGGTTTGAGTTCTAGAACTTGGAAGATTTGGAAGTTCATAAGCTCGATTCATGGTGCGATTTGCATTTTCGGCATTGTTTAATGTGATTTGAGACCTTGAGTGAGTCCGTGTTAGGTTATAGATCTTGTTTGTGTGTTTTGATGGGGTCCAGTGGCCTCGCGTGTGTTCCGGGTGGGCTACAGGTATTTTTTCTCCTATTTTGAACTATTGTTCTGTCTTCTTGTGTCTCCTTCTATGCGATCATATAGGCATAGCCGCATTTGCGAAGGCTCATTTGGTGGATAACAATTTTCCTTCTTCGCGTTCGCACATACTAGTTCGTGATCGCGTATGTATGCTTATGCCTTCTCCGCGTTCGCAGCCCATCTCCCGCGTTCGCGTAGCTCAGCTATAACAACTGGTGACTCGTTCCCTTCCTCTTTTGCGATCGCATGCATCATCTCGCGGTTGCATAGTGCATTTTTGGGTAGTGGCCGTTTTCTTCTTCGCGATTGCATTGCTTCTTCTGCGATCGCGATGTACAGTTACCTGGGCAGGCAGAATATATTCCCAAATTGAGGGTTAGACCATTTTTATCATATTTTGACTTGTAGAGCTCAGTTTTGAGTGATTCTTTGTGAGGTTTTCAAGAAATTCGATTGGGTAAGTGTTATTCACCTAATATTGTATATATTCCATGATTTTATCTTCTTTTTATCATTTCATTTGTGTTTTGGGTTGAGGAAAAATGTTTGTTTTTGAAGAAAATTTTTAAAATAAAAAATAATGATTTGAGAGACCAAATAGTATCGGAATTTGATAATTTTTGTATAATTGAACTCGCATTAGAATGGGTATTCGATTTTTGTAAAATTTGTTGGGTTCCGAGGTGCGGTCTTAGGGTAGACTTTTGGATCGATTTTTGAATTTTGTTAAAGATTGAGACTTTATGATCGGGAATAGCTTTTTATAGGTTTTATTTGTTATATGAAGTTAGTTCGGTTAGATTTGAGCCGTCCGGAGTGTCTTTTCACCTTATAAATGCATTTTAGAGTATCGATTTGTCATCTTTGAGGTAAGCATCTTGCCTAACCTTGTGTGTGAGATTTTCCCTTAGGATTTGACTCTTCTATGTTGATTGTAGTTCGTGTACGCAAGGTGACGAGTGCGTACTCGGATTTATTTGTGGCCTTTAGGATTCTTAGGTCCTTATACTTACTATGTGAAATTGTTCGTGATACGATTGAGTTCCTATTTGCTGGTTTCACTTCTACATGCTTCAGATAGAATTAATTGCTTGAGGATTCACTCTTATTGCCTGTTTGACCGTTATTTGACGCAACTGAAGGTTTTGCCTCTTCTGTCGTCATGCTATCTTCTCTTAACTGCTTATTTTTAATTGAAATTGTTATTGTCTCATCCTATGATTGTTTAGTCTTAATTGAAGTGAGGATTATCTTTTGCTGCTTACCATTATTTGAACCGTTGAATATCCTTAGCAATTGCTCAAACTTAAAAGGATTTTAGATAACCTATATCTTAGTTGACTTGCCTTTATTTGGAACTATTTGACTCGTGTTGGCTTCCTTATTATTGACTTGTATATTATGAGGGTCGTTGCTACATGTTAGTTTTACTTTGTTGATATGTTCCCTTTATGCCTAGCATTCTTTAATGTGGTTATTCGTTGTGAACTGGTTCTACTCTTTCCTTGTGATTTAACGTCCTTGAATTGATTTACTCACCGTACATTGTATTATTGTCATTTTTGTTGTTGTACTTATTGTGGTGATGTGAGAGGTTTCTGCCGTGCTGTAACTGTTATTTCTGTTGGTTGCGCTACATAATTACTTTGGGGCTATGGGACAATATCCCGGTAGATCCCCATGTTCTGCATATTTACTTTGGGACTACAGGATGGTATTCTGGTAGATCCGCATGCACATTTATGTTTGGGACTATAAGATGGTAATCCGGTAGATCCCCTTGTTCTGTATATTTACTTTGGGACTACGGAATTGTATTCCGGTTGATCCCCCTTCACATTTATGTTTAGGACTACGGAACGATATCCTGTGTGTTCCCATGTTATTATTACTGTGTTATGAGTTGTCGCTTTTCATTGATTTATTATTACTGTTATGAGTTGTCGCTTTTCATTGATTCTATCCCTATGTAAATATTATACGTGTTGTCCATTCTTTTCCTTATGATTACTAGCTGGTATGAACTATGTTAGGGCACTTGCACAAGCATACACGTGACTAAGAACCCTTATCGGATAAGAGACTTTCTTATATTGCTGAGTATAGATGCAAAACCTTATTTATTTGCCTTCCATGTGAGAGTGGCTCTATTTGGCACGTGAATTGTCAGTATGATTATGAGGTATGATAAAGGCACATGATGGCAAGTGTTAGGTTCAGGTATTGAGACTTGTATGGTATGATTATGAGATGAGGTGTCACAAGGTGACTTATACTTGAAGGATATTTATTTGAAAAGATTATATTCGAAAGGTATTTATTTTGAAAGAACTATTTTTGAAGAATATTTATTTGAAGAACGTATATTTCAAAATATTTAATCACTTGAAGGATTTGACTAATTGGTTGAAGTTTGTTGGCTAAGACCTAATGTGAAAACTATCGTAGTTGTTGAGTTATGACTTGTCTTTACTGTATTTGTGATTTCGGATTTGGGTTGTATTTCCATTCACTTTATGTTTTACTATTATGGTGTTCTGCTATTACTTGCTGTTTTCCTTCCTTATTGCAAGTTTCTGTATTGTTAGCCATATCGCGTAGTCTTTATATAGATATCATGTTCTGTTATTTTTGTACTTATACTTGTTCAGTGTATTAGATCAGTAGATGTCTTGACAGTTTCTCGTCACTACTTTAGTGAGGTTAGTCTTGATACTTACTGGGCACCGCTGTAATCTTCTCATTCTACACTTATGCACATTTTTATACAGATCTAGGTATTGTTCGTTAGTAGCTTTGCAGGCTATTGCTGTGGAGACTCAAGGTAAACCTGCTGCTGTGTTCGCAGGCTTCAGAGTCACCTTCCTATTTTGTATTCACACTGTTGTACTTATTTCTATACAGTTGTGTTTAGAAGTTGTAGCGAAACTCTGTAGAGCTTATGACTTCTACCGCTGGTTTTGGGAAGTTGTAAACTCTATAAAGATTTCTATATTGAGACTGTTAGACTTTCTGTATTATGGTTAATATTTAGTAAATGTTAGGCTTACCTAGTCCCTAAGACTAGGTGCCATCACGAAACCCAACGGTGGGGAAATTAGGCCATGCCAAGTTCGTATCAGAGCTCAAGTTTCATAGGCGCTACGAGTCATAAGCGAGTTTAGTAAAGTCGTGCAGATTGGTACAAAAATATTTGTACTTATCTTCGAGAGGCTACAGAACTATTAGAACGATCTCACTTCTTTCATTCCTATCATGCTAGCTTATTAATCTCGGAGTTTTATCTTTTCTCATTCATTTCTCTCACAGATGGTGAGGACACAATCTGCAGTTATCGATTACATGCTCCCAGAGCAGGCGTCACTAGAGGCAGAGGCTGAGGCCGACGAGGTGTACGTGCCGCAGCTAAAGCACCTACAAGAGCAGCAGTTGAGGAGCCTCCAGTAGCTCCAATTGGGAGGCAGGTACCGGAGGCGTCTACTGTTACCCCCGGACTTCAGGGGACTTTAGCACGGTTCTTGAGCATGTTTGTATATTGGCTCAGGCAGGGTTGATTCCGGTTGCACCAACTACTTCACAGACGGGGGAGGGACTTAGACTCTTGCCTCCTGCACTCTAGAGCAGTGAGTTCACTTTGGTCAGGTTCCAAGTGTCATGGCGATACATCTTTTGGTTTCAGTTCAGCCCATGGTCAGGGAAATAACATCAGAGGAAAGGCATTTTAGATTTGCGAGGTTCAAGAAATATAACCCTCTTGCATTTAATGGTTTGTATTTAGAGAGTACACGAGGTTTTATTGAGGGGTGCCACCTTATTCTCCGCACTATGGGTATTGTTGAGATGAGTGGGAAACTTCAGGGAGTTGCTTATCTGTGGTGGTGGGCATAAGAGTTGGGTAGCCCAGCCGATGCAGTTTCACTTTCATGGGTTCAGTCCTCAGAGATATTTTTGAGAGGGTCTGTACCTTAGTCCTTTTGAGACACATGGCGCGCAGAGTTTGAGCAGCTACGCTAGGGTACTATATCAGTATTAGAGTGTGTCGTCAGGTTCAGTGATTTGGCCAAACATGCACCTGCCTTGGTCGCTATAATTAGAGAGCGAGTCCGTAGATTCATTGAGGGTCTCAGGCATGATATTCAGTTCAACATGGCTCGATATTTGGAGTTAGGTGTTACGTTCAACATGGTGGTAGGGATCGCTTGCTAGTTAGAGGGCACGTGGGACCGAGAGCGAGTGGATAACCGAGAGAGTACAGGGAGACGAGGAGGCCTCATAAGTGGGAGAGATCTGCCGGTTCTTATGTTGGAGGCAGGGTGCAACATAGTAGAGGATTCGTGGGTCAACCAGTTCAGTTTGCGTTTTAGGCTTCGCACGGTGATTCAGGTGTTCATGGGTCTCAAAGTACCCGTACTGCACAGCTCCCACAACCACCTCAGCAGAGGGGTTGCTTTGAGTGTGGAGATACTAGCCACATGGTGAGATATTGTCCCAGATTTCGGACATATATGTCACGACAAGGTATTTAGGTGAGTAGAGGGCGCTCAAGAGAGGGAGGCCCGACCTGTTGATGTGTTTCATATAGTAGACTTCAGACTGTTGTTCCAGAATATGTCATTTAGGTATGTTTTCTGCTTGTTCTAGAGCAACACCATTAATATTTTATTTTAGTTCTGCTTATCGGGGTGAGTTCCCTTATTTGTTGCTCCACCTATGGGTACGTTTCATGATTAGCACTCTATTTATGTGTTGCCTTGTTGGGAGGTTATGTGAGTTATAGTCGTGTCTATCATCTATTTCTAGTCATTGTTGAGAGTTATGAGACTAGTAGTGAGTTCCTATTGTCCATTACGGTAGGCTTGATGTGATTTCTGAGTATTTTTGGCTACGAGTTATGATTTTTGTGCTCCAACAGTGTGTGAGTCAGCACTAATTATAAATTGTGAGGGAATTGATCTCATGAGAGGTTCCAACTGGTTTGATGTACCCTACCTGTGATTCATAGTTGAGGGCGGGACCCTCGTGATTTCATGTTGTGTTTGAATCGGGTTATGTACCGCGGTGGAAGTTTTATCAGTATGAGATCCTTGTGATTCATTCATATGCTTTAATTCTTTTCTTGTTATATTATTTTATAGGTTAGTACAAATAGAGAGTTGTGCCTGTCAGGCTTGTTTGACAGTTCTCTTATGTGTTTCTCTTTACATATTCAGTCATTTTAATTTTGTGCTTCTTGAGTTTTAGCTTGTTGGTTGTGTGCCCGTTGGTGTTAGCTGTGACTTGGTGATTCAGGTGTTTAGTTATATGTTTTTCCTGGTTATTGTATCATTGTTAATTTTGTGAAGGTTTGAGATGGGTTCCTATTTGATATGAGGCTAATGGCCGGTGCTGGATTTGATTTTGTGCAGCTATTGTGATCAGAAATGTTACTATAGTCCTATGTATGGTGCATTATATTGGGTGGTCGTACCCTGTAGGAGTAGGATTGACTTGTTAAAGCTGGTTGATACTGATACTGGATATGGATTTCGAATCGGATCTTTTGAAAATGGATGGAAGATGAGAATTTGGGCTCTAAGGCTTATTGGTATTGGTAGAAAGGCTAAATTACAGTTGAGATGGTGTCGTCAGGTTTATGTGGATTGGGGTGATGTGGGATCACCGCGGGTATATGTTGAAAGTGTACATTCAGTGATTTGATGACTTCAAGGTGAATCTTGGCACATTCGAAGACACACGTTTGTTTTAAGAGGGAAGATGTAATGTCCCGACCGATTGTTTTAAGAATTTAAGCTCCCTTCGGTGGCGTAAGGTCTTGAAAAACTTCATGTTATGTGTATCGACTTGTGTGCATGGTTGAATTCCGTTACCGGATGATTCAGAGTCGAATTGGAAGAAGGATCTAGTTTTGCAAGTTTAAGCGGTGAGAATTCGATAGGAATGTGACTTTTGTGTAAACGGCTCCGGAATGAGTTTTGGATGATGTTAGTAGCTTTGTATGGTGATGTTGGACTTAGGCTTGCATTCAGATTCAGATTTGGAGGTCCGTAGGGTAATTTGAGGTATTTCGGTGAAAGTTGGAAAAGTTAAAGTTTGGAAAATGGAGAAGTTTAATCCATAGTTGACTTTTGTGTGATATCGGGGTCAGAATGCGATTCTGAGAGTTGGTGCAGCTCTGTTATGTCATTTTGAACTTGTCTGCAAAATTTGGCGTCATTTAGGGTTATTTGATAGATTTCAGTGCGAGTTCTGGAAGTTGGAAGATTTGGAAATTCATTAGCTTGGTTCATGGCGCGATTTGTATTTTTGGTGTTTTTGATGTGATTTGAGACCTCAAGCAAGTATGTGTTAGGTTATAGTACTTGTTTGTGTGTTTAGACGGGGTCTCGGGGGACTCAGGTGTGTTCTAGGCGGGCTACAGTATTTTTCCTCCTATTTTGAACTACTGTTGTGTCTTCTGGTGTCTCCTTCTATGCGATCGCATAGGCATAGACGCGATCCCGAATGATCATTTGGTGGATAACAATTTTCCTTCTTCACATTCGCACATACTAGTCCGCGATCGCATATATATGCTTCTGCCTTCTCCGCGTTCGCAATCCATCTCCCGCATTCGCGTAGCTCAGCTATAATAGCCGGTGACTCGTTCCCTTCCTCTTCTGTGATCGTGCATCATCTCATGGGCGCATAGTGCATTTTTGGGCAATGGCCATTTTCTTCTTCGCGATCGCTTTGCTTCTTCCGCGATCGCAATGTACAATTACCTGGGCAGGCAGAATAAATTCCCAGATCGAGGGTTAGATCATTTTAATTATATTTTGACTTGTAGAGCTCAATTTTGAGCAATTCTTTGTGGGTTTTTCAAGCAATTCGATTGGGTAACTGTTGTGAGCACGTGATTTTTACCCTCACGACAATTACTCCCAAAAAATTATAAAACAAAATAGTCTTGTGTCATATTTGATTTTATGGATTTTGTGTTGTCTTTCCTTAGCGTTAGCGCTTGGTCTGTGTGTGTGTTTATTTGTTAAATTGATCAAAAATACAAAAATACGTGTTGCAGGCATTTAGGAATTAATTGTGCGTTCGTAAGAATTAATTAATCATAAAGCGGTTAAAAAGAAAATTACAAAAAATGCGCATTTTTGTTCATTGTCATCAGGTGATTTTATTTAAATGTGTAATTGGTATTAATGATTTGAGTGTTAATTAGTAGGCGTGTAATTTCATTTCTTTTAATTTGTTTAAGGTGGCTTTAATTTAAGTATGGTTAGTTAAGAAAATTGAAAAAAGGGCTAAAACTGCAAAGAATCCAGCCCAAATTATGTGTCAGCCCGGTTCGTCTCACCAAAGCCATCAGAGACGCTCCAAACGACGCCGTATTGGCGTCTATATGCGGGCCGTTGATCAAATTCAATAGACGGCCCAGATGGTGTCCTTCTAATCCAAACGGCGTCATTTTGATACGCCTGATCTAGACCGTCCGTCCTATCCAATCCAACGGTCCAGGTCACCTCGTCTCTACCCGATCCAGCCCCGACCCATTTCCCCGGACCGACCCAATCCCACAACTTAACCAAACGACACTGTTAGGCATTAAGTAAATGATCTCGGCCGTTGATCTCATCTGATCAAACGGCCAGGATTAAATCCCAGCCACGCTATATATTCCTAAAGCACTACCCCGCCCCCTTCCAGACCCCCCCTCGCCGTCTCTAACAATTAGAGACAGAGCTGTATTGCTCCGCCGTGGTCCACCGGCCGGAAATCGCCTCTGCCGGCGGCCGGTGTCCAATCGACTCCAGATTAACACCACAAGACCACCTAACTCCCCTCTCCACGAATCCGTTACTAGCTTGGCTCGAATTAGTCTGCAGCTTCTCGAATCTTCGATTGAAGATTCGAGCAAAACCCAAAGTTATCCCAATCGACCCAAAATTCACACCAGCCACTCCC
Organism: Nicotiana glauca; assembly: GCA_026770625.1. NCBI lineage: Eukaryota > Viridiplantae > Streptophyta > Magnoliopsida > Solanales > Solanaceae > Nicotiana > Nicotiana glauca. The sequence goes on from MU714373.1 coordinate 158,886, forward strand.
CCGACCTCCCTCATACCCCGACCAACCTTGGTCCGGCTCGAATCTGACCGGAACTGGTCGAGCCCCAAAACGACCTCATGAACCCTAAAAGTTCGGAAAATCGAATCGAGCCCAATTGATTGGAATTTAGGGTTCCAATGGACTTTATTCGAGGTGTTCTCGGTTGAGAACACTTCGATTAAGGTCTATTCGACCTCAAAAGTGGACAAGCCCGAGTTCGAACCTGGGTCACCTGATTCCTGAGGTATTCATTTCTTTCCTTCATTCTATACTCCTATTATTATGTGTTTTACATGTTTTGTTTGGTTTGTTTATTTGTAGATTTTTTCTAAGCATTTTTCTGTCCATCCCCACAGACCTTTTATTTGGTCAATTCTGTTTTTGTCTGTTCGATTGATTGTAGTTGTCGTGATGACTTTGTGTGTTTAATTCACTTGAGGTCGTCAAGTAGTTAATTCAGATTGTTGACCCCCTGAGTCTGCTCGTAAAGCTGTAGTTTGTATGTCGATTATTCGTTATCGATTATATAGGTCGTAGTTGATTAAACGAATATCGTCGTAGGTTAGATTATTAACAATGTGGCAGAAATCCCATTAGTGTTGCCTAAGTTCATCCGAGCCACTGCTTGGATTGAAAGCTGTAACTGATTGTTGATTTCAAATTAGGGATTAATTGGATATAGCTGTTAGCATTAGGAAACCAGAAATTAGCATTTTAGGATTTAAAATTGCCCTGCCCATGAACTGGACTAGTGGAACCTGATGTACAACAGGGTACCACCAGTTTTCTACAGTCCAGCAGCTTAAAATAATAGGACCCCATACTTAGACATTCTCAAGTGGGAACAACAGAATAACATGGGCATACCAGTCAGTCAGGGCATGGGAAAATGGAAGGAGCAGGTTGTTACTTAGTGTTATAAGAGCAGGGGGACTGGACTCTGAGGGGGAAAAAAAAGATTTTGGAGACTGAAGTTTAAAAAAAATAGAGAGGAAAAAAGGCTGAAATACATTTCGAAAAGAACATATAGACTTCTCGAAATACATGCTGAAAACAGAATACCG
>MU714377.1:0-24913 GCA_026770625.1 Nicotiana glauca
ATAGTCAAGCGACAATAGGAAGGGCTGGGAGCGTTATGTATAACGGAAAGTCTCGTCACATAAGACGCAGACATAAAACCGTTAAACAACTACTTTCTAGTGGAATTATCACAATTGATTATGTAAAATCAAAGGATAATGTGGTGGATCCGCTTACAAAAGGCCTATCTAGAGAGGCAGTTGAAAGATCATCGAAGGAATGGAGCTATGGCCGATGACAAGTCATTTTGGCGGTAACTCTACCTAGAAGACTGGAGATCCCAAGATCTAGGTTTAAAGAGATCAAACAAAGTCACTAATGACGGTTCAACATTGTCAAATAAATTTTTTTTTTGGTCCATTCTCATGATAAGACAATGTTCAGTTCCAAGGATAAAGAGTTAAGACTTTTTAATGGTTTCTAAGTTTGATACAGGGTATATCACATAGTGTATCTACGGGATAACACGTTTAGGAATCACCTATGTAAGTGTGAAGTGTAAGCCGCTTTAAGGAGAATTCTATAAGGCCAGTTCTCTACGCACTTATGAACCAGGTGGTGTTCATGGCTGAAACGAACACAACAATGAGAACCAAAGACGGTTAAGGGTTGATTGTGTGACTTATGGTTGTCTAGGTATATACCAAAGCTCGACGGTTCAAAGATATCAAATCTACCGATTGACCGAGTATATCCGAAATAAGTTCACTACGGAAAGTTCAAAGGGAAACCTACTTATCCAGATGCGACTAATCCTTACTTGCAAATCACACAGTATTTTCATGCATATTTTTTTTAACATATGTCCATTCCCCATTCATATGGGGGATTGTTGCGTTTTTATTAAGGGGTGTGAATGAGAAATGGAAGAGGCACCTCTTGGATTGTACCTCTTCATCTCACCCTTTCGTTGTCTATAAATTTAGAGGCTTGGCCTCATTTTTTAAAAATAGATAGAAAAATCTGAAAATTTCTCCCTCTCTTTTCTTTTTGCATGATTTTCAAATAAATATAAGTGTCAAGTGTGATTTGCTCCGTCTGTTAAGTTCGCTGAAATTCTGTAGTTTCGATTGCTAGTATTGCAGAATAGTTATTCCGTTCTATCCTGGGAGGAATTAATCCAAAACCTTGGGCAACAGTGAGGGGATTAAATTCCTTAAGGACACACAAGCAACTTGTAGGCTCGGAATTATTATTTCACGTTTTGTTTATTGAACTAACGTTTGTTTATTTCTCTGATTTTCTGATTTTTAACACAATATCACCAACACCTACCACCCTGCCCCATTTTTACCCATTTCATAAAGTATTTTCCTAAATTATATATTTTTCAAAAATATGTTCTACTTGTGGTCCGGTGTCACGTCCCAAAACAACCCATAGACGTGACTCACGCCCATGTAACACTATCCGACAAGCGAACCAACGTATACCATACACTTAGCATTTATTCAAGACTCAACCAAAATAAACGCAAGTACGGGTTTCAATAATTAATTATTGCAAACTATTCCATAGATAGTTATGAATAATCATAACCAAAACGATAAAATAATACACTTGCCCAAATCTCACACTAGACTATGGAGCATTTAAGAGAGCTACATACATGATTCAGAATTGCTACCGTAAGGAAGGAAGGAAACTCTAAGTATTTTTCTCTGAATTATTTTGCTCACGTCCCACCACTCTTGAGAAAATCATCAATATATGGTCAGTCGGTCACAATAATCGCACAAGCTACTCGGTATAGACTTTATTAGTAATTGAATATCTTTTTATTATCCAAAACCCTAAAATTCTATTCTTTCTCCCCTCTTTCAGCCGCTACTTCTCTTTTTTCTCTTGTCATTTTCTCCCTTCTTCAACCTATCAGTGACTTTCATCTTTTCCCTCCCTTCTTATCTTCTCTCTTCTTCACTTCCTCCATTTTTCCTTCTTTCTTATTCTTCTTTTCCACTATAGCGATACCAATACACTATCTTTATTTATTTATTTTTTCTTCTTTTGCCTCCTCCTTCACTTAGATGCGAAAAATACCTATCTTCTTTGAGTAATTTCCAGCTAAAGTCTGGTGGTGATTGTAGCATGTTCGCAACAAATTTTTGTTGTACAAACAATAAACTGCAACAAAAATAATATGAAGAAAAAGAAATTTTATTGATAAATATTTTTGAGTACAATTCTATGTATCCCTTGATTCTTCTCTCTAAAATTCTCCGTGATTCGAGGGTTTGAGAAGCGTCTTTCTTGAATGTAGGGTGATGCATACCTCTTTGTGATGTATTTAATCGCCAAGAACGTCGAGTAGCACTTTGTTGTTATGGATTGATCTCCGGGAAGAATTTTGTTGATCACTCTTTTGTTGAATAACTATGCACTTGATGATTGATCTCTCTGTTTGTGGATGCATTCACCAATTGCAGACTGTTCTTCTCCGACTCTGAATATCCCTTAGAGAGTTATGTAACCCATCTATTTATAATGGTAAAGGATGGACAGTCCAGCTACATATTAACTCTTTTGCTTGATTCTGATTGGATCATGTGAGTCACATAAACTTATCAAACAAGCTATGTGATAAGCTTGCTTGTGATTGGCAAAGACATGTCATTTTAGACACTTGGTGATTCTTGATTGTTCAGTGTTTTGGACTGGGATTGCCACATCATTTAACAAGTTGCATCATCTTGTCGGCCTTGGGTTTGACTGGATATGCCATGTCACTTGATACATCGTATGAGTCTGGGCCTTACGATGAAATGGACATTGGGCTTGAAATTAATAAAATAGACTAATTTAATTTGTAAAATCCAAATTAATTTTTTAACCCAATTGAATATAATCCAAATTTTGTATGGATTAGACCCAATAAATTATATACGTCTACAAATGCCCCCTATGTAGACTTGTTAAACCTTAGACGAGGCTTGAGGTACCCGTAAAAATAATTGCTCCATATCTTTTCATCAAGTAATGCATTTGAGTATTTGGATAAGTTGTAACCTTTTTGTGAGAAAAAAGAAGGATACATGACTTAGCCAAGAATTCCAAATCCAAGTTAGACAAAGACACATTTCATTCGCACAAAATTTGACTTTAACCAAACAACTCTGATTACCCTTTAAATAAGGAGAAGATAATTTCTAGATGTAAAGTCCATGTAGAAGTTGGTTAGTGTTTCCTCTTGCACTTCGAATTGTAAAAGTTGTAAGCTTAGCAACGTAGTAATCTGAGTCCATCTAAGATCCAATTAATTCCATCTCCCTTTTAACTCTGTAAATAGATAAGACATTGGACCCTCAATATACCTGACAAGAAAAGGATCATCAAGAGATTGCGGAAGAAACCGCAATTCTCGAAAACACTATGTATTTTCCAATTTGGTCTCTTACTTGTTTTTTTTTCCTGATCTCTCTTCTTAATTGTCTTACCGTCCGTAACAAACTATTATTGTTTTTCTTGTAGATTTTCATTACAAAACAGCAGCAAGATACATAGTTATGGATGCGCCATCCGTAATCGCATTGATTATATAGAGGAATCATGCCGCAGCCGCATTGAGTACACAGAGAAGTCATGTGTTTTAGATTAGCAGGCCACGGACACATGCTCGATCGTGATAAGCATGATATTACTGCTAACTTAATTGTTTAGTGACGACGAAGCATTCATAGACAACATCGCAATAGGGATGTATGCCGCTAGAGCAGCCCTTAAACTCAACAGAGATCAAATAGAGCACCAAAAAGGTTTGTGCAGTTAGCATCGTAGGCTCCCGCATCTCTCTCCCTCTTTTTTTTTTGCAGTTTTACGAGGACGTGATGGCAAAGGCTTTAGATACCTTCACAAGCTGTGCTCGCTCGCTCTAGTGGAAGATGCTCGATTTTGTGATGTAAAGTTGTTCATCTTGTACTGCTGAGGACTTGTGTTCTCCATCCAAATTTGATAGGGTTCTGAACTTTATGTCACGCTCACTGGCGCCATCTAAGCAGAAGATCAAACGTCGTGCTATGACACCGATGGCTCCAAAAAATATATACATTTTTTCCAGATTTTCAAAAAAGTTCCAGCGATCTTGATATTTCTAAGAAGATGCACAAGATGTCACAATGATTGGTGGCGACCCACTCGCCTCTTTGTTGCGGCTTGGTGAGAGAGACACATGAACATGTACCACATCGCATCATTGCAGGTTGACAAGGAAGACAACTGGAGTAGGCCTTTCCAACTTCGGCGAAGAAGCACCTGGCGCGTCTCTGCTGCTTTGACTTTATAGCATTTCATGCTCTCTTTCAAAAAACATATCTCGACCTAGCTAGGAGTGTCCAAACTGCAATCTGCTTGGTTCTACAGAATCAAAACTTGCACCACGGCTACATATCCAAAATTTAGGGCCAAATTCCATCTGGACAAGTTGGAATAAACTTTCGAAGGTGATGTACAAGTCTGTCATTTTGACTTCACAACACTGCATATTGTCATTGGAAAGTACATATCTCAAACTAGGAAAGTCCAAATCATGAGCCTTCTATGCCGCTGGAAAGAAGACTCGGCGATAAGTAAATCCTCAAAAATCGTGGAAAAGTCCTAGTAGATTGTCCACAACAATAGTTTGAAATTGACCCATCTGTCTGCCGAACTTGCTATTCAGCTTTGTATGCTTTTATGGAAAAATTTGTATCTCGAGCTACGGGTGTCAGAAAAATGATCCACCTATGACTCTAGAAAGAAAACTACGAGTCCTACAACACATGAAAATATTGTTAACGAACTCTTCTCAGAATGGCCGCAACAATATTTTGAATTTTCCCCTGACATCTGCCGCACATACTTCTCAGCTTTGCTCTCATCAAAGAATCCAAATCTCGATCTAGGAATGTCCAAGTCGTGAGACTTTTGGGCCATAGGAAAGTCAAGTTAGAGACCTGGAACACCTAAAAATATCGTGGCAGAACACCTTTTATATTGGCTGCAATATTATTTTGAATTCGCTCATAATGTCTGCCTTGCTGCTTTTCAGCTTTGTGCACTGTCGTCGAGAAATTCATATCTCAAGCTTCCGGTATTAGAATCGTGAGCCGTTTGCATCATTAGAAATAAAACACAAAGAGAAGAAACACCTGAAAATATCATTGCATAATTCTTTTTGGATTGGCCGCAATAATTTCTTGAATTCATCTAGGTTTTTGCCATGCGTTTGTTTCTGCTTTGTGTACTCCTTTCAAAAATTTCATATCTCGAGCTAGGAGATTCCAAATTGTGATACTTTTGCACAGTTAGAAAGTAAACTCATAGAGCTAAAATACATATGAATTTTGTGGCAGAACTTGTTTTGAGCTGGAAATAGAAAATTCTTAAAGTCCACCCAGGTTTAGTAACTTTCAGATTCATGTTGTTCCAGCGAAAAAAATCTTATATTGAGCTAGGTGCCTCCAAATTGCAAATGGTTTTTGTTATTGGAAACTAGACATCCAAATCTACAACATATAAAATATTTGGAGCAAAACATCTTCCAGATAGATTGCAGTAGTTTTCCAAAGTTGATCCCGTCGTCTGTTGATCTTGCTTTCCAGCTCTATGATCTCTGAGTTCTCCTACGATTATTTTTTTCTTCTTGAAATTTACTCTATGGTCTTGCATGTAGTATATTCAGCTATCATGTATCACAAATCTTATCTCTTCATTTATTTTATATTTTTAGACTCGCAAAGAAGCTCAAAGGGTCCAGATATCATATTGAGGTGTCATACAAGATGCGAAGCCACCCCTTCACCAACTATTGCACTTGATTTGTTGAAAGTCTTGAAGTTTATCAATGGGGGCTCCCATGGTAATTATAAGTTTTTCAAGAGAGACGACTTCTCATATATGGGATCTTCAACCAACATTTGTATAAGAGATCATGCCCGAGGCCTAACAACAAGATACGCGGTCAAGAAATCATAATGACTACTGAACGCGAGAGACATACATCGAGAATGGCATTAAATGTGGAGACATAATACAGACTTTGAAAATTATTTAAGATGCGTCAGCAACAAAGCCTAGTTTACGATCATTTTCATTACTTAGGATTTGTATAGGTTAGTGTCTAATCTATTTCGTATCCACATTTTTGGATGTATAACTTTTGTAAAATTGAAGCAATAAATTATCTTTTACACTTCAACGCAAATTGTCTTCTTTGTCGTATTTATATATGCCTCAGTACTTGAAAGATTTAATGTGATGACCCCATAAGGAAAACTTTTTTTTTATAAAACTCAAATGAATGAACTTAGAATAAAACTCCAAGCTGGCTATGTACCTCGCCGAAGAAGATCAAGTCATAATTTTTCCTAGGCCGCCTCTCATAAGGTTTTCAACCTAGCAGACTTTTTTTGGTCTGAACTTTTTCCTAGGCCGCCTCTCTCGAGGTTTTCAACCCAACATACTCTTTTTCTTCTTTTTTTTTTTGTTTATGCCGTACACAGTTTAGACTCATACGGGCCAGGAGTGTAGCAACATACATTTTAAGCTCATACATCATGAAGCGCAAAAATGTGCAGTTTAGGCTCATGCGCCAAAGAGCGTAGGTGACTTTCATGGGGAGTACTGCTTTAGAATTTTTTTGTTGATCGGACCAACTCTGAGACCATCCTTATCAACAATTTTGTATGCGCCACTTGAATAGGCTTCCTTCACAACATATGGCCCATCCCATTTTAAGGTAAACTTGTCGCATATGCATTTGTTGAGGATTATGAATTGTGGAACAGCTAGGACTAAGTCTCCCACTTGGAATAATCGTGGCCGCACTTTCTTGTTGAAGGCTCTAGCTAGTCAAGCTTGATAGAACTCCAATTTTTGTTGCACTTCTAATCTTTTCTCATCCAATGCGTCTAACTCTGCTAGGCGAAGTTGAGCATTCTCTTCGGGGCTAAGTCCTTCTTGGATTACGATCCGTAATGAAGGAATTTGTTGCTCCAATGGAAGGAATACTTCTATGCCATACACCAAAGAGTAAGAAGTTGCTTGTGTAACATTTCTGAAGGTTGTTCAGTATGCCCACAAAGCTTCACAAATTTTCTCATGTCAATAATATCTTATTATTTGCAACAACTTTCTTCAAAAGATTATGGAGCGTCTTGTTAAAGCTTTAACAAGGCCGTTGATGAGTGCATTATAAATTAAAAACTTATGTTGCTTGAAATCGAACTTCTCGCACAGACTCTTCACGAGCTTGTTATCAAATGGCGTTCCATTATCAGTGAGTATGTATCTTGGTATGCCGTACCTAAAAATTATATATGACTTGATAAAATTGACAACAGTTTCCTTTTTTACCTCCTTGAGTGGAACAACTTCAGCCCATCTAGAGAAGTAGTCCGTAGAGGCCAATATGTACATCTGTCCCTTTGATGACTTTGAATGCGGTCCAATAACGTCAAGTTCCCATGCATCAAAAGTCCATAAAGCTACAGTTGGATGAAAATGCTCTGAAGGTTGGTGGATGTAGTTGGTGTGAAGTTGACATGCTTGACATCTTTTGGCATGCTCCATGCAATCCTTCACCATTGTCGTCCAGTAGTAGCCCATCCTCTTGATGCAAAAATGGAGCTTGGGACAAGATTGGTGTGCCCCACATACGCCAGAATGTGCTTCCTCCATCGCTTGTCGGGCTTCTTCTTTGTCAAGACATCGCAAGAATAGTCCTTCAAAAGAGCAGCAAAATATTGTCCCCTTATAGAAGATGAATCGTGGTGCTCTCGTTTGATGTTTGTTCTTTGTTGTGGATCTTCAGGTAACTTTCCATGTTCAAGGTACTCTATCAATGTTTGCCTCCAATCTTCTTCTTCAATCACTCAAATAAACGTATGATGGCTTTCGTTGATTTGAAGATCAAGAAATCTAGGAATAACCCATCGATGACACATATATACCTTTGTTGACTCATTCTCTCCAAGTGCCATCGCCATGGCCAAGTTATCCAAAGCATCAGCCTCGCGATTTTTTTCTCTTGGGATGTGGTTTAAGAACACTTGGTCAAATCTTTCAAGTAAATTAGAAGCATATTGATGTTATGGCAAGAGATCTTTCTTCTTTACCTCGTAACTTCCCAAAAGTTGGTTGATGATCAGCTTAGAATCGTCGTAGATCTTTAAGTGTATAATATTCATGTCTAATGTCATTTCAAGACCGACGATCAAAGCTTGGTAATCTGCGGCATTGTTGGAGAATGATTCACCTAAAACAAAGGAGAATGGCAAAACTTGTCTTTCTGGAGAGATCAACATAACACCTGCCCCCGCACCGTTACGATGTGCAGATCCATCAAAGAATATTGTCCATGGTGGAAATTCTCCAATGAACAAAACATCTTCATCTGGAAACTCATCAGAAGGCTCCCATTTCGCCGGAAGAGGGTGAGCAACTAGAAAATTGGCTAGTGTTTGTCCTTTCACAGCCTTTTGAGGTGTGTATGTGATCTCATATTGGTTAAACAATATGGACCATCTTGCTAGGCGTCCGGAAAGAATAGGTCGAGTCATCACGAACTTCACAGATTCTGCTAGAGAGATGAATTTGATGGTGTATGCTTCAAAATAATGTCGTAGCTTCTTTAATGCATAAAGTAACGCTAACCATATTTTCTCAACAGGCGTATAGTTCAATTCAGCTCCTATTAGAGTTTGACTGAGTTAATACAAGGCTTGTTCCTTTTCTTCCTTATTCTCTTGAGCAAGTAGTTCTCTAACTGAACGTTCCTGTGTTGTGATGTAGATTATCAATAACTTCTTGGCGCCCCTAACACAGGTGGATTCAGCAAGTATCTTTTGATGCTTCCAAAAGCATTTTGACATGACTGATCCCAATAAAAAGGGATATACTTCCTCAATAGATGATTGAAGTGTTAATACCGTCCGGATAGATTAGAGATGAATCTTCGGACGAATGTTAAGTTTCCTTGGAGACTTCGAAGCTCCCTCAAGTTCTTTGGCTTGGGCATTTTCTGAATGGAGTCAATCTTTGCAGGATCAACTTCAACTCCATGATGACGCATAATGAAGCCAAGAAACTTTCCTAAGGTAATTCCAAATGCACACTTGAGTGGATTCATCTTCGGGTCAAATTTTCTTAACCTTTCAAAAACAATTCGAAGGTCTTCAAGGTGGTAATGCCTACTCTCTGTCTTCACCACCAAGTCATCGACGTAGCATTCAACCCTCTTATGAAGCATGTCATCAAAGATGTTTTGCACTGCACGTTAGTAGGTGGTACCCAGTATTCTTTAGACCAAAGGGCATCACTTTGTAGCAGTATATCCATTTTGGAGTTCGTAAAGCAGTACACTTTTCATCTTTTGGAGACAATCTGATTTGATTGTATCCGGAGGACCCATCCATGAATGACATAGATTCATGACCTATTGTAGCATCAACCATGAGTTCAATAATTGGTAGTGGAAAATCATCTTTTGGACATTCCTTATTTAGGTCTCGAAAGTCAACACAAACACGTATTTGACCATTCTTCTTCTTGACAAGTACAATATTTGATATCCATGATGGGTACTTCACCTCTTGAATAAATCTCACCTCGATGAGCTTGTTGACTTCGACTTCAATTTATAGTACTAGCTCGGGTCGAAACATGTATTGTGACTACTTCACAAGGCGTGCTCCACTTTTGATCCCTAAATGATGAATGGCTACCTTAGGACTAAGACTGGGCATTTCTATATGCGATCAAGCCAAGACATCTTTGTACTCGATCAATAACTTGGAGTATTCCTCCTCCTCCTAAGATGTAAGAAGTATACTAATGAAGGTGGGGCATGGATCTTCCAGAGTGCCTGAATTAAGTTCCTTAAGCTTATCCGTAGTTGATTACCCGTTATCTTCTAGTTGAGGAAAGCCTCGTGTACTTCATCATAAATATCAAGGCATGGGCTATCTTCCACAGTTATGTGATAGGATGTTTCCACAAAGTCTGACTTTTCTCTTTGACTTCCTTGGATGGTCGGTGTGGCCTCTTTTTATTTCTCTGCCTCTTTACATGGCTAGCAAGTGTAAATAATGGTTCTCCTTTGCACCATCAGTGGAGCACCTGTGAATATTGACAAAATAGGCTTCCTCTTCATACGTGATGGAAAAGCACTATAGATTTCTTTGTCAGCAAAACTTCAAAACGACCCCATTCCTTATGGACTTGCTCCTTATGCTTTGATAGTATCTTTCTAGATCATGACTTCCTTGTGTTCCACAAGAAACAAAAGACATTGGTCTTTGAGGTAGTAGGAACTTCCTTCAAATGTTTGGAAGATATACGTTCACCTTTGTGACTTAGCCTTTCAAACACCAAGACCCGAGGGTTTGAGCCTCCAATGAGATCAAACACTGAAGCATGTTATTTTATATTCTTGTCCTTAACTTCCTTCATCTCTTCTACCGAGGTGTGTTGTGATGAATCTAGCTCTTTGCTTCTCTTAGATGAAATTCGAAGAGGCTCTGCCAAACTGAATCCCAACCCAAACTTTGGAGGCAACGCAGTGCTCTTGCTTTCTCAACTTCATTTGGGACTTATTGAGCCCATGTATATTTTCACCAGTGACTTCGTGTTTGAGTTCTCCTAGTCTTGATGTATTGAAGAAGTCGTAACCATACTTTTCAACCAGTATAAAGGCCTTAGGATCAATGTGCCCTTTTATTTTATCAGCTTGGAGATTGCCTTTAGCAGACTCACAAGTCTCAGATGGGATTTGTGCAATTGGGATGGTTGTATGCTCCTTCAAATCTTGGATCTCTATATGACTCATTTGCTTCTTTGGAGTACATTCCTATAACAAAGGTTTCCCTTTTTTGTTTATGCTCACGCGAAACATAGCAAAAAACTGGATGCTCATTATCAGTCTTTGTCTATATGTCATCTTCAGATGATGTAGTTCTCTTCTTAGACAGCTTGGCAGTAGTCCATTGAGCCTCATTTTCTTCTTCTGAATTGACATCAATTTCGTCAACTGATGATGGTTTCTCCACGCTATGTTAATAAGAATCTAGGTATAATTTTTGCATCTGCAATGTATGACTCCATCTTAGTTAAAAGCTTGATGGCTGCATCAATTTTGACTATCTCTCCATCCGTTCTGTACTTTAGACATTGATACAAAGTAGACGATACCACTCCATTCTCATGAATCTCAAGACGTCCAAGCAGCAAGTTGTATGATGTTTTAGCATCTATAATATGAATCGGGGTACTTCATCTCACCAAATGGATAATCCTACACGAATCATACCTATGTCTCGTTGTCCTCCTTGGTTGAAACTTGGATTGTTATCTTAATTTTCTATAGCTCATCGATAGAAATCCCAAGCTTTTTAGCCCCATATTCGGCATGTTATTGACAACGAAACCATCATCAACAAGTATGGGATTGAGATGTTATTCCCAAATGGCCCATACAACGAACAAAGATATGTTATGTGTCTTAGAGCCCAATAACAAGTCATCATCTGTAAAGGAAATTGTTGCACAACATTTGACAAATTTTCATCATCATGATATTCTTATGGTTTCATTAGATCACGCTCTTTGTTGCTTTCCTTTATTTCATCAGTACTAGAAACTACATGAGTTGCACCAACATGACCTCTATAAAGGAATTTTCAAGGAAAAAATTCATGCAATGTGATGGGATTTTGGAACTTTAGCGATAAGACACAGTTAATCTTCTTGCTAATAGAAGAGTTGATAATTCTTGGTGGTTGTGGCTTATCCATATTGGTCAGTTTTTCTCTTGGCTTAGGAAGTCGTAGCCTCAAAACTGCTTGATATTTTCATTTTTTATGATTGACTAGAGTCCAACCCTCATCGTCTTTGTCTTTGGACTGAGTATCCATCTCTAGTAAACCTTCATGAGTTTTCCTTGGAAGATCAACTTCAACGGGCTCAAAACTTCCAAATTGTAGGAAGGTGGTTCTTGAAACATTCTGTAACCTTGAACACTTCTTTTCCTTGAGCGCGATACTTGCATGATTTGCTTCTCTTGTTTTATCCATGTCTATGATGATCTTTTCTTCACCTACAAGAGCCATGATTTTCTCCTTCAAAACGAAGCATTTCTCTATAGGGGTGGATAATGATGTGATGAAACTTGCAGTATTTCGGATCGCTAACTTTACCAATTTCCTCAAGAACTTTTTATTCAAAGAGATCTATGAGTTTCTTGGCAAGAAATTCATCAAGGATCAAGGGTACATCCAAATCTGGAAACGGATAAACCTTCGCCTTTAAATTAAGGTTGGACGATGTTTCTCCTCTTTGGGATATTAACTCGGGGTCTTATCGTCTTTCATTTGGTCGTGACTTTCACAGAAGTTGCTTTCACTGCCATAGATTTTTTAGTTTGGTTCTTTGATACAACACTTTTCTTGAACTCCTTCTGATCAGCAAATGGAGATGCCTTTCCATGACTTGCGATGCTCAACTCCATGTCGTGTGCTAGCATTGCAAGTTCTTTGAAAGTTCGCGATTTGATCCCTTGTAGGATGTACAAAAGGCCTCAGTGCATTCCTTGAATGCACATATCCACAATAGATATTTCTGAAAGGCGATCCTTGCAGTCCAAACTTAACGCTCTCCAACGATTAATGTAATCCACCACATGCTCGTCTTTTCTTTGCTTGGTGCCTGTCAACTCTATCATGCTTACAGTTCTTTGGGTACTATAAAAACGATTGAGGAATTCCTTCTCAAGTTGCTCCTAACTATTAATGGACTCGGGCTCCAACTCAATATACCAGTCAAATGTATTTCCTTTCAGTGAACGAACAAACTATTTTAGCAAAACTTCACCATGCGTTCCAGCATTGCTACAAGTCTCGATAAAGTGGGCAACATGTTTCCTTGGGTTTCCTTTTCCATTAAATTGATATAGCTTTCGTGGTTGATAATTGGTTGGCACAGTTAGACAATCAATCCTCTTAGTATAAGGCTTAAAGTAGTACAACGAACTTTGTGATAGTCCGCCATATTGAGCTCCGATGCTGTTTGTTATCATGTCTTGCAATTGTTGGACGGATAACGCTGCAACCAGAGTGGATTGCTTTTCCTTCTGAATGCTGAACTTGGCAAGTGATTCCTCAACATCCATTTTTTGCAAGATGAAGACAGGTGAACGAGAAGGGACATAACTCGACCCTTCATGTGCATAGGCCTCCAATTTGTCCATAAGTTGAGCGATTTGAAAGTCTTTGTCTTCAATAGACTTCTTTAAGACTTCTATAGTCTGTTCCATCATGGTAAACTTTTCGTCCACGTTAGTTCCGTCAGTCATCAAGGTGTTGACTTTCATTGAAACTGGTTAATCCACCAAATCCTCAAATCCACCAAGGTTTGAGTCTGTTTGAGAAAGTTGGTCAAATAGCATGAAATGGGGTGTTGCCCCCAAAGATTGCGGTCATGGGCTTCATATGAGATCTGCTCTTCTTTTCTATCTCCAAGGAGGTGAAGTATTCGGATCCATCTAAGCCACTAGCCTTGAACTTGCTTCGAGTGTTGGGTAACATGATTGAGCTCAGCGGATGCTGTAATAGTAGAATCTTTGCATGAAACATTATCGCACTTGTGGAAGGCCATTGCAGTAGTAGATATGAAGTTTGCAATTTTCAACTTGCAAGAGGAAGAGATGAAGGGAAGAATTGGTCCCATTGGGAGTGCCAAAATTTGTTCGCAGCATTTTTCGTAGTACGAAAAATAAACTGAAACAAAAATAATATGAAGAAAAAGAGATTTTATTGATAAATATTTGTGAGTACAATTCTATGTATCCCTTGATTATCCTCTCTAAAATTCTCTGTGGTTCAAGGGCTTGAGAAACGTCTTTTTCGAATGTAGGACGATGCTGACCTCCTTGTGATATATTTAATCGCCAAGAACGTCGAGAAGTACTTTGTTGTTGTGGGTTGATCTTAGTGAAGAACTCCGTTGATCACTCCTTTGTTTAACTCTTTTGCTTGATTCTGATTGGCTTATGTGAGTCATCAAACTTATCAAATAAGCTATGTGATAAGTTTGCTTGTGATTGGCCAAGACATGTTATTTTAGACACTTGGCGATTCTTGATTGGTCTTTATTTTGGACTGATATTGCCACATAATTTAATAACTGGCATCATCTTGTTGGCCTTGGGTTTGACTGGACATGTCGTGTCACTTGACACGTGGCATAAGTCTGAGCCTTAAAATGAAATGGACCTTGGGTTTAAAAATAATAAAATAGACTAATTTAATTTGTAAAGTCCAAATTAATTGTTTAACCCAATTGAATTTAATCCAAATTTTGTATGGATTAAAACCAATAAATTTTATACGTCTACATAGCCTTTTTTGCTTTCTATCGACTTTTCAGATATGGGATTGTATGAAACTTTTTGGGATTAATTTTACGAGAAGAAGAGATATGGAGGAAAGAAAATTTTAGATCTTATTTCTTTAGGTTCAATTGGTCTGTTTATATAATGTATAAATTTTGTATATAGATCGCCTTTTGTTTATTCTTCTTCTCTTTCCTACTTTAATTTCTTATTCTTTTCTTGTAATTTTTTTGTATAAATTTGTACTATTTTTCCCCCTCTTTTAGTCCTTAGTTCCTAAGGTTTAGTAGTGGAATTAGGGATGGATGAAGCTGGTCCAGAGGTAGGTGACTCTGATTTTTGATAATCTATCTTTTTTGAAGTATGGGTAGGATGGTGCATTAGCGGTTGTGCATTGGTAGCATGTTTGATGGTAAAATTTTGGGGTAGATGGATTAGTCTAGATTCGGATGAGTTAGATAGGGGTATGGGTAGGGCGATGCAGTGGTGGCAGTAGTCATGGTGGCGACGGCGATGCAATAGCGATGGGGTAGTGGTTGAGCATTTTTATATGGATGACTGACAGATGGTGGAAGAGGAAAGGTGGATTGGATGGGTTGGTAGAATCCTGGGGTGGTCATTCTAATATCTTTTAGGTTACTAAATGTGTTTAAATTCTTGTAGCTACCGGATGATATAAGATTTCAGCGAGTGGTTACAAATGAATTTTCCGCACCACTCTTAGTATTGAAAAAAAATTCTGATTCGCCACAAGGAAGAAAAGCCTAAAGGAAAATAAACCTTTGCTTTAGAATATATTTGTTCCTTGCCCTTTCCTCATAGTAAATGGGTTTTATGTTAGGCCCACTGTTCACCTAGTTAGACTAAAAGATGATATTAGTCTAGTTATATAGAATAAAAGTGGCGAACCTAATAAATTACTATTATTAGTGGATAAACCTACATGTCAAAATGTGCTCTATGTAAGCTTAATCAACATGCATGTGTCACGACCCAATTTTCCACTTGTCACGACCCAATTTTTTTCCCTCTGTTGGGTGTCGTGATGGTACCTAGTTTTGGGACTAGTGACCACGGCCTACTCCGCACTACTAATTAAGTAGCGAGACAGGGTCGGAATAGCTTTTACCCAATTTAGGATCGGGATCGATATCCATAGAGAGCTAGAATTTGGAATCAAGTATCTATCTAGTGTAGAGTTGCGTATGTGTTCAAAATTACACTTCTAATCATTTTTGAGGTTTTTGTTTACTTCTACTATTTATCAAACTACAAAAGGTAAATGCAACTAAATTATGCTAAGAGTTATAATGCTACGAATTGTTCAAATAGGTTAAAAAGGCACTAGGGTAGTGACTTCCGCCTAGGTGGTCAATTGACGGGTACTTGAATCTAAGGCACGTTTGACATATTTGGGGAGTATGATATAACTATTGCACGACTTTACCCACTCTACACCTCTCGGTGGTTCGAGTGATTTTGCCCGAATTGGCTTTCTGAAGACCAATTGGGTACGCAAATTTGCACAAGCAACTAGGGTTCAAGTCGGGTATTACTCTCTCGAGGTTTAACCCTTTAACTGGGCTTATCAATCTCTTGAATACGCCCATATTCCTTGTTGGACCAATTTCGGAGACTTAGGCTCTCTTTCTCAAGAAGAGCTCAAGTCAACTCAACACAAACTAGTGTTTGCAATCACTAATTCAACAATTTACCATGAAATTGGCTCAAATAACAAACACCCATAGTCAATTTAGCCCTAAATTAGAAGACCCATCAATTGCTCACACTAGGGTTGAGCCACAACCCTAGCTTATGGGTTTAGCTACTCATATTCAAAGAAGAAAAGCAAGAAATAGTTGAAGACAAACTCATATTAATTTATCACTAAGTTAAATAACAAGATTCAATGATGAAAAGTATATAAAATTGCCCAAAATATCTTAGAAAGTCGAACTCACGAGCGCAGCTGCTTAATTACAATATCGGATACCCTAAAAATGGAAAAAGTAGCTATTTATACTAGGCTGAAAAATCTGGACAAAAATGCCTCTGTAGGGTTAGTGTGGACCGCACAAAATGGACCGCAGTCCGCACTAGGGCTTTGGACTTGAAAAACAGCTCTCTGAACCTTGGCATCGCGGACCGCAAAGAATGGACTGCGGCCGCGGAGGCTTCTAGTGTGGTTTGCATAAAAAGGACCGCAGACCGCATTGGCTTGACATCCTGAAAGTGCAGCTCTCTAATTCTCCTCACTGTGGACCGTAGAGAATGGACTGCAGCCGCGTTGATCTCAGTGCAGACCGCACAAAATGGATTATAAACCGCATTGGCTTGAAAACTCAAAACTGGCATTCTCTGAATCTTGGATTTGCGGACTGCACAGAATCAAGTGCGGCCGTATTGGTCTCAGTGCAGACCGCACAAATCCTAATGCGGATGCATTGCCTTTTTGCCTTGGAATCGACCTCTCTGAATCTCCTAATGCGGACCGCACAAAGTGGTGTGCGGCCGCATTGGGCCTGTTTTGCCTGAGCTTGTTTTGTCTTTGGCACTTGTGCAAGTTTCACTCCTTTTGAGCTGATCTTTGACATATTGTCCTTTTGTTGATCAAACCTGCAATCAAGTACAACTTGTGAGCCTTTTGGGAGTATTTTATATGGATTTCTAATCAAAGCATAAGCAAGAAGGAGTATAAAATGCGTCAAAATCCCTAGTTATCAACTAGGTAAGCCTAACATTAATTGCAATAATAACATTATTTAAATAACATCTAACAATTTGAAATAGAAATCTCTATAAAATTTACAAACCCAAAACTGGTAGTACAAGTCCTATAGAGTTTGCTGAAAAATCTCTAAAACAAAATTGTATAAAATAAGAGCGAACAATATAAATACAAAATAAGAAGGTGACTCCGAAGCCTGCGAACACAACAGTACGTTTACCTTGAGTCTCCACAGCAACGATTAGTATAGCTACTAACGATCAAATACCTGAATCTGCACAAAAATTATGCAAAAGCGTAGTATGAGTATATCACAACGATATCCAATAAGTATCAAGACTACCTTGGTGGATTAGTAAGGAAGACCAATCCAGACACCTACTGGACTAATATCTTGAACAAGTATAAGTGTAGAAACGACAGAGTACAATATCTATATAAAGACTGCGCATAGTGAAAAAATAATACAATAATTGCAGTATGGAAAGGAAGGCAACAACTAACAGCGGAACACCGTAATAATGATATAGTAGGATAATCGGAACACAATTTAAAATCCGATGATCATATATAGAGGAAAGGTAAGTAACAACTCAACAAACACGACCGCTTTCACACCAGACTCCACCCAATAACCATTCACGAGGTACCGAACCTCAAAATATTCACATTTCACGGGTTCCAAATTCTGGAACCCTAAACACTTGGCATCCTATGCCCTATTTACCAATTTAATACTCAATAATATTAAGATTCATTCTTTTAGCTGATAAGAGTGATTAACTACGTGTATGTTTGTGCAAGTGTCCTAACATAGTTCATGCCAGCTGGTAAGTATAGAAAAGGAACAGACAGCACGTAGAATATTTTTCCACAATTTCCACGAAATAGAACTCACACAGGTAAGTACACCACTACACAAGTATCAACAAAAAGAATGCCCCTAGGCTATCACAAGTCATCACAAATCAATCACTGATACAACCCACCTTGTCTCGCCACATGTGCAATAATAAAGTAAGTGCCTCCCTTATCTTGCCACACGTGCATAATAATGTTCCCACCTTATCTTGCCACATGCGGAACCCCCACCCTCCCCCTCCCCTTATATATATATATATTTATCCCGCCTTGTTATGTCGCATGTGCAAATATCAAAAGTAACAATAGCACATCAGAAACCTCGTGCAACCCAATAACACCCGCACAGCAGAAACCTCGTGCACCACAATAACAATAACCGCACGGCAGAAACCTCGTGAATCACAATAATAACTGCACAGCAAAAACCTCGTGCATCTTAACACAAGTACAACATCAACAATGACAATAAATAAAAGCGTACGACAAGTAAATCAACTCAAGAACTTTCGATCACAAAAAAAAAAATGTAGATGGACTGTCCATCCTCTACCATTATAAATAGGGGGATTACATAACTCTTTAAGGGATATTCAGAGTTGGAGAAGAATATTCCGCAATTGGTGAAGGCATCCATAAAAAGAGAGATCAATCATCAAGTGCATAGTTCTGAACTAGCTCACAAGGAATAACCATAATAGATAATACTAGGCGTAATAAGAACAACTCAACAAGTGAGAAAATAATATACAACAACGATCCTACAATATACAGTTCAACAACAAGGGAGCTAACATGCGTCAAATAAGTCCAAATAAGGACATGTCAACTAAGATATAGGATATATAAACTTCTTTTAAGGTTGGGCAATTACGAAGAAGATACAACAAATTTACTTAAGGATAAGCAACATAAAGATAATCAATCCCTCAATTAAGACTAAACAATTACATGAGAAATAATAATAATTTTAAATAAAGATAAGCAGTTATGAAAAGATAGCACGACAATAAAAGAGGTAAAAATCTCCAGTTAAGTCAAATAAGAGTCAAATAAGCAATGTGAGTGGATCACGAAGCAATTAATTCCAATTAAAGCAGGTAGTGGTGAATCTAGTAATTAAGAAACTTAATCATAACAAAAACAACTTCATACTTAGTGAATATAAGGACCCAAGAACCCTAAAAGGCCAACTTTCGACAAATAAGCCTGAGCACGTGCTCGTCACCTCGCGTATACGGACTACAATTAGCATAGAAGATTCAAATCCTAAGGTGTAGTTCCCCACATAAGGTTAGGCAATATGAGTACAACATATTTGGGTGATCATAAACTATGACACTTCTCATCGTCCAAATCGAACACGTTACCTATCTCAGATAATTTTACAATCTCTCTCTCTGCCAAACGTTCTCTCTACTAAACGCTCCCCCATCCCCAATGGTCAAGACCAGACCACCCCATCCCACGTCGGTGACCACCCCTACCAGCAGGTAAGTCTCCCTCCCCACCTCATCTTTCACGCCTCCCTTCCCCTCTCTCCTCTCTCTTCTTTCCCCCTTCCCTACTCCTTTACTAGAGCTGTATTTTGCTGTTCTACTGTGTAACTGTTTTGGGTTAGATAAAAAGATTAAATTTTGGGTTTCACTGTAAGTCTGAAATTGGGTGATCAGTGCAAGTAAGTAAAAAGGGTCATTTTTGTGCGTTTTTGTGTTTTTGCTGATTGTATTTTATATAAGTTGTTGAGTTTACTGCTATCAATTTTGCTATCTTTGGGTGATTATGCTTGAACAAGTAAGTAATTGTTGTGTTTTTAGGGTTTTTTTTATGTTTTTTGTTTATTTATTATTTAATTTATTTTCTTTTAAAATCAAATAATCAAAATTCAATTTAAGATTTTTATTACAAACTTTTTGCGCTCTTTTGCTACGGGTGGGGCCTCACCAGTGGTAGCGGTGACAACCTCTCCTTTTGTCTGTTTTCGTGGTATTTTGTGCGTATTTTCAGGTTAAGGACTGTGGCTATTAGCGGTGAGCGGAACGTGCGCGGGCAAACATAAGGAACAACCCCGACAAGGGTCAATGAGGGGCGGCAGAAGTGGGACACGAACGTGGCAGTTGTATATACCAAGACAATTCCTAGGTTCTACTTGCGAGAGTTGATACCTCCTGTTTTCCTTTTCCCATTTATTATGTTAGTTAATTTTTGTAATCTTAGTTCCTATTAGTTTATTCACAGTATTAGTGCGCTTATAGTTGTAGCCTGTATTTGTCTAGCTTGGTCTGTTGCCTTGTGTGTGATAGTGATTTTCCCTTAGTTTGTCTTAGGTATAGTAGCTGTGGTCTGGGATGGTCGAGTGACTTCATGTCCTCGGAGGGAGCGAGGGTGGGGCGGGAGGTAGGGTAGGGTTAGGGGGTAAGCCGAGAGGCAAGGGAGGTAAAGGAAACAGGGGTGGCTATAGGTTAAGAATCGGGTCATGGAACATAGGTACATTGATAAGTAAGTCTATAAAGTTGGCGAAGATTCTCCAGAAGAGAAGGGTTAATATAGCGTGTGTCCAGGAGACTAGGTGGGTAGGGTCGAGGGAGAGGGATGCGGAAGGGTATAAACTTTGGTACCAGGAGTCCAGAGAGGTAAGAATGGAGTGGGTATCTTGGTGGATAGGGAACTCAGAGAGTCGGTGGTTGAGGTCAGACGAGTGAATGATAGATTGATAGTTATTAAGTTGGTGGTTGTAGAGCACATACTAAACGTCGTTAGTGCCTATGCGCCACATGCAGGCCTAGATGAGGAGGTTAAATGACACTTCTGGGAGGGGTTAGATGAGATTGTGCACCAGGTTCCGCCTGATGAGAAGTTGTTCATAGGAGGAGATTTCAATGATCATATTGGGGCGACATCAGGTGGCTATGGCGAGGTGCATGGAGGCTTTGGTTTTGGGGAGAGGAACGGGGGAGGTACCTCGCTGTTGGACTTCGCTAAGGCTTTTGGGTTGGTGATTGCAAACTCTAACTTTCCGAAGAGGAAAGAACATTTGGTTACTTTTCAAAATGAAGTAGCGAAGACCCAGATTGACAATCTCCTCCTCAGGAGGTGTGACAGTGGGTTGTGCAAGGACTGCAAGGTGATCCCGAGCAAGACACTCGTGACGCAACATAGACTGTTGGTGCTAGACGTTTGTATTAGGTTTAAGAGGAGGAAAAGGTCTACTCGGGGAAAACCAAGAATCAGGTGGGGAGCTTTGACTAAGGATAAAGCCCCAGAGTTGGAGTGTCGGTTGTCGGCTATTGGATCTTGGAGGAGTAGTGGGGACGCGAACACTATATGGTCAGTGACAGCAGACTATATAAGGGAATCTGTGAGAGAAGTGTTAGGGGTCTCAACCGGTGTTTCTGGCGGGCACAAAGGAGATTGGTGGTGGAATGAAGTGGTCCAAGGCAAAGTGGAAGCGAAGAGGGCGGCATACCAGAATTTAGTGGAGAGCAGAGGTGAGGAAGAGAGGAGAGCGTGCATGGAGAGATATAAGGTTGCTAGGAAAGAAGCTAAATTATCGGTCACAGAGGCTAAGAATGCGGCTTATGGTCGTATGTACGAGGAATTGGGGGAAAAGGCGGGGATAAGAAGTAATTCCGGTTGGCCAAATTGAGAGAGAGGAAGGCTCGAGATTTGGACCAAGTGAGATGCATTAAGGACGAAGATGGTAGAGTATTGGTGGAAGATGCCCAGATTAAGGGAAGATGGCAGACTTATTTTCATAAACTTCTGAATGAAAAAAATGATCGTGATATTGTGCTAGGCGAATTGGAGCATTCTGAAAGCCATCGTGACTTCGGGCCCTACATGCGTATCGAGGTAGAGGAGGTCATGGGGGTAATGCGTAAGATGAGTAGGGGCAGAGCGACTGGGCCAGACGAGATTTCGATGGAATTTTGGAAATATGTAGGGAGAGCAGGTGTGGAGTGGTTGACTAGGTTGTTTAATGTTATTTTTAAGGCAAAGATGATGCCAGATGAGTAGAGATGGAGTACGGTGGTTCCATTGTATAAGAACAAAGGTGATATCTAGAGTTATAACAATTATAGAGGTATCAAATTACTGAGTCATACCATGAAAGTATTGTCACACATCCTTTTTCACTACTACACCCCGGGGAAGGGTATAATAAAGGGAGTTATTTCCAACTTGAAGTGACAATCGAAACGAGATTATTTAATTAAAAATAAGAGTCGCCACTTGGGAGATTTATGGTGTCCCAAGTCACCGGTTTAAATCCCGAATCGAGGAAAGGAATGACTCTGTTATACAGTCTGCGAACCAGAAATCCGGGTAAGGAATTCTGTTAACCCGGAAAAAGGTGTTAGGCATTTCCAGGTTCCATGGTTCTAGCACGGTCGCTCAACTGTTATATCCGATTTAATTATCTGATTTTAAAACAATTATGAACCTATGTGCAAATTTTAGTTTTTACCTCTTTTATTCATATTTTAAAGAGAATTGCAACGTCGTTAAAACACGTCTCGAACCACGTCACATAAATGCACCCGTGATTTTTGACATATTTTAACTTCGTTGGAATTTGGATTTGGGTCACATAAATGTGTACCCGAGTTTAGGAAGGTAAATTATTAAAAGGACGTGCCTAAAGCAACTACGCATGTGCAACTTTGCGAGGGCCATAAAAATTCGCTAAATAGCACGCCTCGAATCCTAGGGATAAACAAGATTAATTACACGAGGGCCATGCACTTGTCATTTTTGTTTAGCACGGCACACCTCGATTCTAATTTTTTTTTTTAAAAAAACAACTACATTTAGAGGGCCATAAATTATTGGTGTTAATCAATTCCCTACAACGAAGAGACACTTTTCAAATCTACCAAAATATAAGACTAAAAAAACATTCTTGGCACACTCCTCACATCACAGTAAATATCATTGGATTTGAACCAAAATATTGTTCCAAAAGAAAGGCAGTAATAGGTCAACCAGTCAACAACTAATTAAAACCATGTGCACAAAATTAACACAAACAACAGAGAGAGTGCCCTTGATTTTTGCTATTCATTTAGCTATAATTCACTTTGTTAATAAAGTAAATTGAGATTCCGGACTCATTATATCCTACTGTTTCTATAAGCGAGAGCTGCATTTAGTGTGACAACAGCTTTTTTATCATCTTGATTTATTACAAACAACTCACCAAATAATGTATTATAAGCATATCTAAATTGGATTATGTCGCTCAAGTTAAGGTGCAAAAACCAGTAGCAAAAATTAAGAACCAACACCTTATTTCAAAGGCCACTTCAATCCATTATTGGAATAATGCATTAGGTAACAAGAGTGAATCAGTTCAATTTTGCTCATTAGTACAAGAGCTCAACAAATTACACTAAATTTCGTAAAGAAAGGTATGTCATTCCACAACCAAGCAAATCAACGTATGGGTTCAAACTGACAATCATATAACATGGATTATTACAAAAATTCACTCGAACAGATTATGGGAACAGAAGCAAACAGAACAAAGAGAAAGCAGAAATTAACCTCTATATCTCAGAACCTCCGAATGCGTTACAGGGCTGGAAAACAGAGTCTCAAACGGGAACCATCGGCAACAGCAAACGTTAACCTCGACTTAGCCATGTCTCAATCAATCTGAAGCTTAATTTTACGGCAATTAGAAACACAAACGCCGTAGAGCTTAAAGTGGAGTTTGAACCTTAATTGTTTGAGGCTTGACAAGCATAAATGGTCAGGAACACGGACATAACCTCTAACGAAGCACCGAATTGCGCCGACAAACTCGGCTAAACACCCTACTGTTTCAACTGGGTTTTGATGGATTCAGGAGCTGATTTTCACATAAGGAAGAAGGGTTTGTGAGCTGCTGCTACAATAAAGAAGAAGCTGCGATCGGGGATCTCGTTTTGTGAATTGCGCAGCCCTTTTTCACAGTTCCCTTCTAGCG
Organism: Nicotiana glauca; assembly: GCA_026770625.1. NCBI lineage: Eukaryota > Viridiplantae > Streptophyta > Magnoliopsida > Solanales > Solanaceae > Nicotiana > Nicotiana glauca. The sequence goes on from MU714377.1 coordinate 23,900, forward strand.
TCCCTTTTTTTTTTTGTGTAGAAAATAGTTTTATAGAGTGTGTGGGGTAGGGTGTTATGTGGGGAAGTAATTTTTGGGGAAGGTTTTATGTGGGGAAATATTTTGGAGGGAAAGTATTTTTGGGGAAGGCCTCATATGGGAAAAAGATTTTGGGGAAAAATATTTTTTGGGGGAAGGTTCTTCCAATTCTTATTTTTTTATTCCTAATTTTCTTTTTATCTCTTTTTTATATTAAAAATCCTAGAATTAAAAACCTAAATTATCTAAAATTATAGTAATTATGAAAATTATAAAAGCTTACTTAAACCCAAATTAGAAGAGAAAAATCAACAAAAGGAAAAGGTGTAAAAATAAAATATTTTTTGTAATTTTAATTTTTGTAAAAACCAAATGACTTCCGATAAAACCTAAATGCTATGCAAGGTATTTTTTAGTAATTATTATTTTGATTTGAAAATATTAAAATGCATGAAATGCGACTAAATAAAGGAAAATTCCTAAAAAATTAATAAAAAATATTTTGATCTATTTTTAGGAGTTATCTTCATGTAGGGCAAAAATCACGTGCTTACAGCTGCCCCTCTTTGCTTGAAAACACGAAGAGTTTTCGAGCAAAGATAAAGTTAGCACTGTAAGGGATTTTTGCTCATTTGAAACTCCATGAGAAGCATTTTTTGAAAAACTGTCTGACCGAACCTTGCTTCAAAGGTTTCCTACATATCCTTGGCTATAAAGGAATCAGGTCAGTGTAGTTCAGAAGTGAGTGAGATGGTAGAGTATGCCAAGGTAAAGAGCCGGTCGTGGTGCCGTTCCGCCGAGGTTCCGGTCCGTGGTCCTGTTATTACATCAAAATCAAAAGAAATGAAAAGAGACTAGCTAAGCATGTCAACTACGAGTTACAAGATTTCTATCTATAAGTCTTCTGAAGCTTGATCTTGAGTCTTGAATGGTTCTTCATGTAGACTTTGGATCTGAACCTTGACGCTAGCTAGTTGTAGGTGCTAATTCATTCTT
>MU714377.1:25909-43453 GCA_026770625.1 Nicotiana glauca
CTTAAGAGAAAATTCATCGGACTAGGTTTTTGTTATCTTGTTATCTTAGGAGAAAGTTTCATCAGACTAAGATTTTGATCCTAGGAGGAAATTCATCAGACTAGGTCCATTTTGTTATCTTAGGAGAAAGATTCATCAGACTAAGGTTTTGGATCCTAGGAAAAACTTCATCGGACTAGGTCTTTTGTTATCTTAGGAGAAAGATTCGTCAGACTAAGATTTTGATCCTGTTATCTTAGGAGAAATATTCGTCAGACTAAGATTTAGATCCCAGGAGAAAATTCATCAGACTAGGTCCATTTTGTTATCTTAGGAGAAAGATTCATTAGACTAAGATTTTGGATCCTAGGAGAAAATTCATCAGACTAGGTCCATTTTGTTATCTTAGGAGAAAGTTTCATCATACTAAGATTTAGATCCTAGGAGAAAGTCATCAGATTAGGTCCTCTATCTTAGGAGAAAAATTCATCAGACTAAAATTCTCTAAATGGAGGAAAATCCATCAGACTAGGACTTTTATCCTAGGAGGAGAAATGTTAAAAGTAATGGCAGCATTTTATGCACACTAGCAAGACAGGCAAAGGCAAAAATTTGAGAAACTTCCCTTTTGTCGTCTTTCCTCTTCTTCCCTTTCTTCCTTTCATTTCCTTCCTATTGTTGAACCGACTTTCTTGCACTGCTTTGTTCCAATTTCAGACAAAGAAAACTTGTGAGTTTAAAATGTGGTGGTTGGTTTGTGGCCTTGAACTTTGAGGGCGGCTGCCTCTTTGCTTCCCAAGAAGATTGATTTCCAATTGAAGACCTGGCTTGTTTCTGGACTAGACCCTTTTCTCTGTCATCCTCATCATCTAAAATACCTTTTCTCCTTTCAGACCCAATATCCTCTATTTGCGTTGCATGAACTAGCCCCTCCCCAACCTTTGTGTCTCATGTAAATTCTAAAGCACGACTATTGCCCCCATTCCGTGTATTTGTTCTTTATTGACTTAACCACTGACCTCGGCCTTGAGGTTATTGTTCCTTCACTCACCATGATAACTGAGTCTCACTTGGAGACCTCGCTAACCCCTTTTCTTTGTTACCCTTAATGCAACAAATATCTCTGATCCGTTCACTAAACATCCTCTATCTGTTGCATTGTTCCTGAATTGATACGTACTACGCCCTTGTATTTCACACGAATCCCAAAGCATATTGATTGTCGCCAACTCATTGTGCCTGCTGTTTTCTCTTGACTTGACGCCTTGATGTGTTCGCCAGATCCCGTTTTGTTCAATCGGAAAGCTTGGTGGCAGATTTTGAAGTCATTTCTCACTTGTTTTGAACAATCGACCCAGGAAGAGGGACTAAAACAAGGTGGGAGGAATAGAGTACAGGATAACGGAAAGAGACGATTCCTATATAAGAAACCTACAGAGTAACAAACCATTAGATGTGGATACCGACTCTAGCGACCTTGACATGCACCTGCAACCTACTCTGTTTAGCAAATCTGATGTTCAGCTCTTGTTGTACCTTTTCGCCGTGAAATTGGGCTTCAATGCTCTGCTTGCCTGATCCGATTCACCACCCTTAGTCGACTTGTGGTGCCCGTAGGGTTTTCACCATCAAGCCTCTCTCATTTTGGTTTTTCTCTCAACTCACCGTCGCCTTATGGTGCCTGTGAAGGTTTTCACCACTAAGACTCTCTCATTTTTGATTTCTCTCATCTTTCATTGCCTTGGGGTACCCGCGGGAGTTCTCATACACAAGACTCCCTCATTCTTCATTTCCTTCATTTGGACCGGAGTGTTGCCCCTGATATGCTTCACCTCTGCTCGCTTGACTTGGCATCTCTCTAAGATTGATCAGAAGGTCTTTTTTGGGACTGTATTGGATAGGGTTAGAAAGAAAAGGGTATTAAAGGCCTAAAACAATTTCATTATGGGTTCAAAATTACAACTTTCAGAATCAAATTTCAACCACAATTTCTACCCCAGTTTCTTTCTTGGGGAACTCTGGACTTTTATTCCGATGTGATTGAACCTCAGAGAGAGGCTGCCTACGTACCCTTTCGGGATCAAGTCAAACGTAGTTCATGCGACTACTTTTGTTGTTGCGATCTTTCCTTTCTTCCACTTTTCTTTTCTTTCTTTTCATTTCTTTCTTTTCTTTTCCTTTCCTCTTCTTTTCTTTTCTTTTTCTTTTCTTTTCTCTTTTCCTTTTCTTTTTTTTTTATTTTCCTTTCTTTTGCTCCTTTCTTCTATTTTCTTTTCTTTTCTTTTCTCTTTTCTTTTTTTTTCATTTCTCTTTTTTCTTTTCTTTTCTTTTTCTTTTCGTTTCTTTTCTTTTTCACTATTTTTCCCTTGTTTCTCCACTTACTTTCCGTGCTCTGGCTTACGAGTTTTATTATTGATTTCGAAAGAGGGGTATGTAAGAAAATAACTGAGGCTCAAAGGGGTAACAAAGGATAACGTGTTTGAATAGCAGAATAAAATGCCTTCGTCATTCCAATCTCCAAAACATGCCGAGTACGAACTACACAGTTAAACAAGCTGAGGAAAACACACATAACACCTTTTGATTGATTCACATATTTTCCTTCTGTATTTGTCAATTACCTAGCACCATTGGACAACAATCTCGGTACCACGATCGGTCCCTGTAGACTTAGGGCAAACTTGCCTTTGGCTTCAAGCCGATGCGGCATGATGCATTTCAACAGTATTTCTTTATGTTCTATCGGCTCCCAGTTTCACACAATTTGGGCTCGAAGTGATCTCAAAATTCCCTTACTTATTTCCCTCGAATGTCCTTACATCTTCAACATTGTTTCGTTGCTTCATTACTAAACTGACTTTTAAAAACCAGGCTGAGAATTAGGCTTGCATGTCATGTCACTAGAACCAACATGAAAAGAATTGTAAGAGGATAAGGGAACTAAATGAAATGACTAGAAATGGCAGGAAACAGAGAATTGCATTAGACTGACGGTGAAATGATTTAAACAACAAAACAAGCAAACTAAACTAGTTACAGCCCTTGAACAAACCTAGACGACACTAAACAAGCTATTATGACTAAACAAAGCAAAGTGAAAGATAGAATGGTTTGAGTCACAAGACAACGTCCGGGTTACAACCCCAAAAATAACCTGGACAACAGAAATGACAACAAAATAAACCACCAAGACTCCACTCTAGCTAACCAAGAGATGGAGCATCTTTCCAATCACCAAGCTCGACATCTTAGCCACTGGATTACCCATCAAAATTGCTGGGGCCTTCATTCACTGAGTTTCCGAGAGGATTCTCATACTCCATGTCGCCATGGATATTCCCCACAAAATGTACACCACCATGTGCAGGTAAAAGATTCTGTGTAATGTCTGGGTGGCACTGTCCTGGACCGCAATTACCCCTTCCTGAATCATTCTTTCTATCTCCCTTTTCAAATCCCAACAACTTTCGACATCGTGCCCCTGAGCACTGGAATGGTATTCACACCTTTTAGAAGGGTTGAAGCTTCTTGTACGTTTGTCCACATGATTCAGAGGAACCGTGCAATTAGGTTATAATGCTTTAGTTTCTCAAACAATTCTGCATATGACTCTCCGATGGGGATGAAAGTTTCCTGCTTCTGCGCCCTTTCTTGCTTGAAATTTTGGTCGGCCCGCAAACCGGCTCCAGGGGGATTCTTGTAGGCTCTTGGAGGTGGGTAGGTGTTTTGAGTTGGGTAAGTATATTGTGGGATGGGTTCACACCATTGCGCATGGGTAGGATGTTAGGGGTATGCGTGGGCATGATGGACAGAGAAGTGGAGACCACGAGGTGGGTAATAGTGCTGTGGAGTGTGGGGGTAGGTTTGGGGAAGGGGTCGAGGTTGAGGGTAATAGGGTGATGGGCCGCTGGACCAAGTTCTCGAGTCAGCTACCGCCACATCTTCTTTCTTTTTCTTTCCCAGTACCCCTCCGCTCTGCATAGCTTGGGTAGTTGCCTTGATTGCCGAATAGCTCAGGATTTTATCGGATTTGAGCCCCTCTTCAACCATACTTCCCATTTTCACTACCTCGTTAAAAGATTTTCCCACTGCTGACACTAGGTGACCATAGTAAGTAGGCTCCAAAGCCTGCAAGAAGTAGTCAACTATCTCGCTTTCCTTCATTGGAGGATCGACTCTCGCGGCCTGTTCTCTCCACCGAAAATTGTACTCTCTGAAGCTTTCCCCCGGCTTCTTCTCAATTTTGGTCAGTGATAGACGGTCTGGGACAATCTCGAGATTTTATTGAAAGTGGCCTGCAAATGCCTGGGCCAAATCATCCCAGATGTACCATCGAGCAAGATCTTGCCGCGTGTACCATTCCAAGGCAGCACCACTGAGACTTTGACTAAAGTATGCAATTAATAACTCATCCCTTCCGCTAGCGCTTCTCATCTTACTGTAAAATCCCCTCAGGTGGGCTACTGGGTCACCATGTCCGTCATATAGATCAAACTTGGGTAACTTGAACCCTGCTGGCAGCTGGACATCGGGAAATAAGCACAAATCCTTGTAAGCCACACTGACTTGGCTACCCAGTCCTTGCATATTACTGAAGGATTGCTCCAGGATTTTTACTTTTCGAAACATCTCTTCCTGTTTCGGATCCTTAAGCGACTTGTCAGTTTCCACCGGGCGCTCAAAGTGAGGGGAGTAGGAATATTGCTCAGGAGCTTTAAAGGTAGGCTCATGAGGGTAGTACTGGCTGTCGTGAGTTTGAAACACTGGCTCACTGGAAGATCTTTGCAATGTGGCAGATGGAGGCGCCACAAAGATAGGGGTGATTGGTGGAGGAGGGTTTTGTTTGGGTGGTGGAGCTTGGGGAGGATAGGAGGTGGTGCCATAACTCTATTGGTAGAAAGGGACAGGTAAAGGTGGATTCACAGGAGGAGGCTCCTGAGACTGAGCCAAAGGTGGGACATATGCTGGATTGGCGGGATAAACTGGCGTCGGCTGACCCTTAGCCCAAGCCTGATGCATCTCGGCCATATGCTGTCTTAACTTATACATCTCTTCCCTCATTGCTTTGATATCTATCACTTCTGCCTCTTTTGACAGGTCCACGATACTGGTATCTGATTCTTGGCCTGTTATGTTCAGTTTTGATTTTTGCCCGGGTGTTATAGGAATGGGTTGCCAGGATGCCAACTGCCTTTTGTCCTCGTGTTGTAAAGAGGAGTTACCACTTTAAAACCACAAATCAACTACCTTTCTGGAATGACATGACAAAATGAAACCACCACGTTAACGTTAGGGCATTTAACATATTGGTAACGACTTTTGATTGGTCGCATGCGTCATCCCGGCTTTTCCTTATTTCCAATTGTAAACTTTTTCTTCCTTTGTTTTTCTTCTTTTTCCTTCTTTTCGTTTTTCTTCTTTTCACTCTTTCTTCTTCTCACGCTTGCCTTTGTCTTCTTTTTCTCCTATTCTCTCTCTTTCTTGATTTTCTTTTCTTTCTTTCTTTCTTGATTTTCCGCTTTGTCTTTTTGTGGGTTTTCCTCTTTTTTTTCTTTTTTTTTCTTTTCTTTTGGTTATGGTCGAAGCGTATGGAGATTGCCTACGTATCATGACCCCGCATGAATCAGACCAAGCGTAGTTCTTGAAGATAAAAGGTAAAAAAAAAATAAAACCTATTTTGGAACTTTCAATTTTTCACATTAGAACAAACTTTGATTACAATGATTTAAAAACTGACGAACTTAAACAAAACTAACAGACTCTGACAAAAAGACAAAATAAGACTCGAAAATCAAACAACCCACATACTCTAATCAAAAGAAATACAAATTCAAAACAGACTGACATATTCCTTCCCCTATATGCCAATTTTAACCAAATGGCTATTTTTGTAAACGTGGCCCCTTCTTAATTTCACATGAATTTTGAGGCCGGGGAGGAGTATTTTATGGCACTTCACAAACTCGTTCGTTCTTTTACAAGAATAGCCTTTCGACAACTGAAAGATACTCAAGGGCTATTTTGGCAAGAACGATTTAAGATGCCGTCGAAGTTAGATCGGCTTATTTTGACCAAAATCCAAACGGTATTCACTTGACCAACGAATCTTTTTCTTGTTTTTCAAATTAAAATAAAAGATCTGATTTTGCAAACACGACCTTTAAGCACCTCGGGGACGAAGATTTTAAGGCCGCGTTGGCTAACTGGCCAAGATTTTGGAAACTGACCAAAAGGTGGCTGTTCTTGCAAAAGCAGCCTTCCGGCGTCCCTTTCGGGAATATTTGGCTATTTCTGACAAGAATGGCTTCACCTTACTTATTCATGCCAAAATTTAAAACTTAGACACATTTTTTTTGGCTACTTTTGCAAAGGGGAGGTTGGACCCGATGAGGGTTGCCTACGTATCTCACATCCGATGAGAATCAAACCTGCGTAGTTCGGGCAAATAAACTAACTATTTTCGAAAACAGGACTCTTTTTGACAAATACACTATTTCGGAAAGCTGGACTCTTTTTTATATTTTCTTTTCAACAAGCTATTTGAAAATAAAACTCTTTTGTTTTCTTTTTCTTTTTTATTGACAAGTAAAACAAACCATTTTTTTTTGTAAGAACAAATTTTCATTTTTCCCGTTTCTTTTTTTTTTATTTTCCTCAAAAATTCGGCAGAGTTCCGACTCTATTTTGACATTGGTCGTTTTTCTAAAACAGGTAATTAACTCTCTACACTGCTATTTTTCTTTTTTTTTTCAATTTTCCAAATATTCAAGCCGGTCAGCATGCGAGTCCGAGACAAATAAATGTACATGCAACACGTAAGATGCATCAGGGTGGTCTTTTCATATCCGGTTACCTGTCCTAGACGGACCCAACCCCTGTGTTGAGTCCCCTAAGTCATATGCACGTGATGCAGATAAGCGCTCCTACTAGGGATCCGACATGGAGTCAAGTTATTCTAGGTTCAAAACATGGGTATGTGTTATAGACTGTGTACCCGAGCGGACAACTCGAGTCGAGGAGGGGGCTACGTGTCGGGAAATAAAAAGCCATCCGTCTTAGTAACTTGTCCGTCGTCTTTCTTATTTCAAGGTATGACACTAACAGAATAGGGAGTCTCAACCAGTAAGCACATCCCCGGAGGTGAGAAGAGAAGGGTTTCAGCGCAGTTTATATACAGTTCAGATAATATCAATGCGGTAAAGCCTTTAGCACATTTAGCAGGAAAACATGTAGGAAAATCAGATAAAGCCAAACATAACAATTATTCTAAGCTCGAATTCTTAAACCGTGAACCGAAGTTCTGGGTTTGTCATCCCCAATAGAGTCGCCAGAGCTGTCACACCTCATTTTTCACTACTACACCCCGGGGAAGGGTATAATAAAGGGAGTTATTTCCAACTTGAAGTGACAATCGAAACAGGATTATTTAATTAAAAATCAGAGTCACCACTTGGGAGATTTATGGTGTCCCAAGTCACCGATTTAAATCCCGAAACGAGAAAAGGAATGACTCTGTTATACAATCTGCGAACCAGAAATCCGGGTAAGGAATTCTGTTAACCCGGGAGAAGGTGTTAGGCATTCCCAGGTTCCATGGTTCTAACACGGTCGCTCAACTGTTATATCCGGCTTAATTATCTAATTTTAAAATAATTATGAACCTATGTGCAAATTTTAGTTTTTACCGCTTTTATTCACATTTTAAAGAGAATTGCAACGTCGTTAAAACACGTCTCGAACCACGTCACATAAATGCACCCGTGATTTTTGACATATTTTAACTTCGTTGGGATTTGGATTTGGGTCACATAAATGTGCACCCGAGTTTAGGAAGGTAAATTATTAAAAGGACGTGCCCAAAGCAACTACGCATGTATAACTTTGCGAGGGCCATAAAAATTCGCTAAATGGCACGCCTCGAATCCTAAGGATAAACAAGATTAATTATACGAGGGCCATGCACTTGTCATTTTTGTTTAGCACGGCACACCTCGATTCTAATTTTTTTTTTTAAAAAAAAACAACTGCATTTAGAGGGCCATAAATTATTGGTGTTAATCAATTCCCTACAACGAAGACACACTTTTCAAATCTACCAAAATATTAGACTAAAAAAACGTCCTTGGCATACTCCTCACATCATAGTAAATATCATTGGATTTGAACCAAAATGTTGTTCCAAAAGAAAGGCAGTAATAGGTCAGTCAGTCAACAACTAATTAAAACCATGTGCACAAAATTAACACAAACAATAGAGAGAGTGCCCTTGATTTTTGCTATTCATTTAGCTATAATTCACTTTGTTAATAAAGTAAATTGAGATTCCGGACTCATTATATCCTACTGTTTCTATAAGCGAGAGCTGTATTTAGTGTGACAACAGCCTTTTTATCATCTTGATTTATTACAAACAACTCACCAAACAATGTATTATAAGCATATCAAAATTGGATTATGTCGCTCAAGTTAAGGTGCAAAAAGCAGTAGCAAAAATTAAGAACCAACACCTGATTTCAAAGACCACTTCAATCCATTATTGGAATAATGCATTAGGTAACAGGAGTGAATCAGTTCAATTTTGCTCATTAGCACAAGTGCTCAACAAATTGCACTAAATTTCATAAAGAAAGGGATGTCATTCCACAACCAAGCAAATCAACGTATGGGTTCAAACTGACAATCATATAACATGGATAATTACAAAAATTCACTCGAACAGATTATGGGAAAAGAAGCAAACAGAACAAAGAGAAAGTAGAAATTAACCTCTATATCTCAGAACCTCCGGATGCGTTACAGGGTTGGAAAACAGAGTCTCGAACGGGAACCATCGGCAATAGCAAACGTGAACCTCGACTTAGCCATATCTCAATCAATCTGAAGCTTAATTTTACGGCAATTTAGAAACACAAACGCCGTAGAGCTTAAAGTGGAGTTTGAACCTTAATTGTTTGAGGCTTGACAAGCATAAATGGTCAGGAACACGGACATAACCTCTAACGAAGCACCGAATTGCGCCGACAAACTCGGCTAAACATCCCACTGTTTCAACTGGGTTTTGATGGATTCAAGAGCTGATTTTCACATAAGGAAGAAGGGTTTGTGAGCTGCTGCTACAATGAAGGAGAAGCTGCGATCGGGGATCTCGTTTTGTGAATTGCGCAGCCCTTTTTCACAGTTCCCTTCCAGCGTCCCTTTTTTTTGTATAGAAAATGGTTTTATAGAGTGTGTGGGGTAAGGTGTTATGTGGGGAAGTAATTTTGGGGGAAGGTTTTATGTAGGGGAATATTTTGGAGGGAAAGTATTTTTGGGGGAAGGCCTCATATGGGAAAGATTTTGGGGGAAAATATTTTTTGGGGGAAGGTTCTTCCCATTCTTATTTTTTTATTCCTAATTTTCTTTTTATATCTTTTTTATATTAAAAATACTAGAATTAAAAACCTAAATTATCTAAAATTATACTAATTATGAAAATTATAAAAGCTTACTTAAACCCAAATTAGAAGAGAAAAATCAACAAAAGGAAAAGGTGTAAAAATAAAATATTTTTTGTGATTTTAATTTTTTGTAAAAACCAAATGACTTCCGATAAAACCTAAATGCTATGCAAGATATTTTTTAGTATTTATTATTTTGATTTTAAAATATTAAAATGCATGAAATGCGACAAAATAAAGGAAAATCCCTAAAAAATTAATAAAAAATATTTTGATCTATTTTTAGGAGTTATCTTCATGTAGGGCAAAAATCACGTGCTTACAGCAGCCCCTCTTTGCTCGAAAACACGAAGAGTTTTCGGGCAAAGATAAAGTGAGCACTGTAAGGGATTTTTGCCCATTTGAAACTCCATGAGAAGCATTTTTTGAAAAACTGTCTGACCAAACCTTGCTTCAAAGGTTTCCTATATATCCTTGGCTATAAAGGAATCAGGTCAGTGTAGTTCAGAAGTGAGTGAGATGGTAGAGTATGCCAAGGTGAAGAGCCGGTCGTGGTGCCGTTCCGTCGAGGTTCCGGTCCGCGGTCCTGTTATTACATCAAAATCAAAAGAAATGAAAAGAGACTAGCTAAGCATGTCAACTACGAGTTACAAGATTCCTATCTTTAAGTCTTCTGAAGCTTGATCTTGAGTCTTGAATGGTTCTTCATGCAGACTTTGGATCTGAACCTTGACGCTAGCTAGTTGTAGGTGCTAATTCATTCTTCCTCAGCTTTTCGGACCAAACACGAACAGCACCCCACACTTGTGACTCAAATCATGTCTTAAGTAATTCACATCTTTCTCTAGTTCTGCATTTGGATTCCTTTTTCCTTCTTTTTGTTTCTCCTCTTCTTTTATTATTTTGGATTGTGACCAACAACCGCTGGTCGTCTCGGACTTTTGACTCGCATTATTTCCGCAAGCCTCCTTTGTTGCTGACTTGAATTGTGATCTGAGATGTTTTAACCTGTCTCCGAGTGATGCTTTGACTGCTAAGACTTGAAACATATGCCTCTGTTCTCCAGGTGGGCTCCTGACTACTAACACTTAAAATGTATTCCCCTATTCTTCAGGTGGGCTCCTGATTGCCGTCACTTGAAATGTATTTCCTTGTTCTCCAGGTGGGTGCCTGACTTCAACAAAATAGACAAACAAAGAAAATTTCTTGCCCCAGTTTGGTAGCTGGGCACATCATGTTACCAAATATTAAAATTTGAAAGATAAAATTTGCATTGTACTTCCCTTGTTCTCCAGGTGGGCGCCTGATTGCTAAACTTGAAATGTATTCCCTTGTTCTCCAGGTGGGCTCCTGACTGCAACAAAATAAACAAACAAAGAAAATTTTCTGCCCCAGTTTGGTAACTGGGTACAACATATTATCAAATATTAAAAACTAAAAGCTAAAATGTGAATTGCACTTCCCTTGTTCTCCAGGTGGGCGCCTGATTGCTGAAGCTTGAAAAGTATTCCCTTGTTCTTCAGGTGGGCGCTTGACGGCAACAAAATAAACAAACAAAGAAATTTTCTGCTCCAGTTTGGTGGCTGGGCAGACATGTGAGTTGTTACCTAAGCTATTGATGCGATGGTGAGAGCAAAACTAAAGACTTGATTGGCATGTACATCCCCTGTGAGTAAAACTATTTTACTAAGATTTTTATCCTAGGAGAAAATTCATTAGACTAGGTTTTCTATCTTAGGAGAAAGATTCATTAGACTAAGATACAGATCTTAAGAGAAAATTCATAGGACTAGGTTTTTGTTATCTTGTTATCTTAGGAGAAAGTTTCATCAGACTAAGATTTTGATCCTGTTATCTTAGGAGAAAGATTCGTCAGACTAAGATTTTGATCCTGTTATCTTAGGAGAAAGATTCGCCGGACTAAGATTTAGATCTCAGGAGAAAATTCATCAGACTAGGTCCATTTTGTTATCTTAGGAGAAAGATTCATTAGACTAAGGTTTTGGATCCTAGGAGAAAATTCATCAGACTAGGTCCATTTTGTTATCTTAGGAGAAAGTTTCATCATACTAAGATTTAGATCCTAGGAGAAAGTCATCAGATTAGGTCCTCTATCTTAGGAGAAAAATTCATCAGACTAAGATTCTCTAAATGGAGGAAAATCCATCAGACTAGGACTTTTATCCTAGGAGGAGAAATATGAAAAGCAATGGCAGCATTTTATGCACACTATCAAGACAGGCAAAGGCAAAAATTTGAGAAACTTCCCTTTTGTCGTCTTTCCTCTTCTTCCTTTTCTTCCTTTCATTTCCTTCTTATTGTTGAACCGACTTTCTTGCACTGCTTTGTTCTTGTTTCAGACAAAGAAAACTTGTGAGTTTAAAATGCCGTGGTTGGTTTGTGGCCTTGAACTTGGAGGGCGGCTGCCTCTTTGCTTCCCAAGAAGATTGATTTCCAATTGAAGACCTGGCTTGTTCAAGACTAGACCCTTTTATCTGTCATCCTCATCACCTAAAATACCTTTTCTCCTTTCAGACCCAATATCCTCTATTTGCGTTGCATGAATTAGCCCCTCCCCAACCTTTGTGTCTCATGTAAATTCTAAAGCACGACTGTTGCCCCCATTCCGTGTATTTGTTCTTTATTGACTTAACCACTGACCTCAGCCTTGAGGTTATTGTTCCTTCACTCACCATGATAACTGATTCTCACTTGGAGACCTCGCTAACCCCTTTTCTTTGTTACCCTTAATGCAACAAATATCTCTGATCCGTTCACCAAACATCCTCTATCTGTTGCATTGTTCCTGAATTGATACGTACTACGCCCTTGTATTTCACACGAATCCCAAAGCATATTGATTGTCGCCAACTCATTGTGCCTGCTGTTTTCTCTTGACTTGACGCCTTGATGTGTTCGCCAGATCCCGTTTTGTTCAATCGGAAAACTTGGTGGCTGATTTTGAAGTCATTTCTCACTTGTTTTGAACAATCGACCCAGGAAGAGGGACTAAAACAAGGTGGGAGGAATAGAGTAAAGGATAACGGAAAGAGACGATTCCTATATAAGAAACCTACAGAGTAACAAACCATCAGATGTGGATACCGATTCTAGCGACCTTGACATGCACCTGCAGCCTACTCTGTTTAGCAAATCTGATGTTCAGCTCTTATTGTACCTTTTCGCCATGAAACTGGGCTTCAATGCTCTGCTTGCCTGATCCGATTCACCACCCTTAGTCGACTTGTGGTGCCCGTAGGGTTTTCACCATCAAGCCTCTCTCATTTTGGTTTTTCTCTCAATTCACCGTCGCCTTATGGTGCCCGTGAAGGTTTTCACCACTAAGACTCTCTCATTTTTGATTTCTCTCATCTTTCATTGCCTTGGGGTACCCACGGGAGTTCTCATCAACAAGACTCCCTCATTCTTCATTTCCTTCATTTGGACCGGAGTGTTGCCCCTGATATGCTTCACCTCTGCTCGCTTGACTTGACATCTCTCGAAGATTGATCAGAAGGTCTTTCTTTGGACTGTAATGTGGGATTTTGGATAGGGTTAGAAAGAAAAGGATATTAAAGGCTCAAAACAATTTCATTATGGGTTCAAAATTACAACTTTCAGAATCAAATTTCAACCACAATTTCTACCCCAGTTTCTTTCTTGGGGAACTCCGGACTTTTATTTCGGTGTGACTGAACCTCAGAGAGAGGCTGCCTACGTACCCTTTCGGGATCAAGTCAAACGTAGTTCATGCGACTACTTTTGTTATTGCAATCTTTCCTTTTTTCCACTTTTCTTTTCTTTCTTTTCATTTCTTTCTTTTCTTTTCCTTTCCTCTTCTTTTCTTTTCTTTTTCTTTTATTTTCTCTTTTCCTTTTCTTTTTTTTTCTTTTCCTTTCTTTTGCTCCTTTATTCTCTTTTCTTTTCTCTTTTCTTTTCTTTTCATTTCTCTTTTTTCTTTTCTTTTCTTTTTCTTTTCTCTTCTTCTTTTCGTTTCTTTTCTTTTTCACTGTTTTTCTCTTGTTTCTCCACTTACTTTCCTTGCTCTGGCTTACGAGTTTTATTATTGATTTCGAAAGAGAGGTATGTAAGAAAATAACTGAGGCTCAAAGGGGTAACAAAAGATAACGTGTTTGAATAGCAGAATAAAATGCCTTCGTCATTCCAATCTCCAAAACATGCCGAGTACGAACTACACAGTTAAANCAGTATTTCTTTATGTTCTATCGGCTCCCAGTTTCACACAGTTTGGGCTCGAAGTGATCTCAAAATTCCCTTACTTATTTCCCTCGAATGTCCTTACATCTTCAACATTGTTTCGTTGCTTCATTACTAAACTGACTTTTAAAAACCAGGCTGAGAATTAGGCGTGCATGTCATGTCACTAGAACTAGCATGAAAAGAATTGTAAGAGGAGAAGGGAACTAAATGAAATGACTAGAAATGGCGGGAAACAGAGAATTGCATTAGACTGACGGTGAAAGGGTTTAAACAACAAAACAAGCAAACTAAACTAGTTACCGCCCTTGAACAAACCTAGACGACACTAAATAAGCTATTATGACTAAACAAAGCAAAATGAAAGATAGAATGGTTTGAGTCACAAGACAACGTCCGGGTTACAACCCCGAAAATATCCCGGACAACAGAAATGACAACAAAATAAACCACCAAGACTCCACTCTAGCTAACCAAGAGATGGAGCATCTTTCCAATCACCAAGCTCGACATCTTAGCCACTGGATTACCCATCAAAATTGCTGGGGCCTTCATTCACTGAGTTTTCGAGAGGATTCTCATACTCCATGTCGCCATGGATATTCCCCACAAAATGTACACCACCATGTGCAGGTAAAGGATTCTGTGTAACGTTCTGGGTGGAACTGTCCTGGACCGCAATTACCCCTTCCTGAATCATTCTTTCTATCTCCATTTTCAAATCCCGACAACTTTCGACATCGTTCCCCTGAGCACTGGAATGGTATTTACACCTTTTAGAAAGGTTGAAGCTTCTTGCACGTTTGTCCACATGATTCAGAGGAACCGGTGCAATCAGGTTATAATGCTTTAGTTTCTCAAACAATTCTGCATATGACTCTCCGATGGGGATGAAAGTTTCCTGCTTCTGTGCCCTTTCTTGCTTGAAATTTTGGTCGGCCCGCAAACCGGCTCCAGGGGGATTCTTGTAAGCTCTTGGAGGTGGGTAGGTGTTTTGAGTTGGGTAAGTATTTTGTGGGATGGGTGCACACCATTGCGCATGGGTAGGATGTTAGGGGTATGTGTGGGCATGATGGACAGAGAAGTGGGGACCACGGGGTGGGTAATAGTGCTGTGGAGTGTGGGGGTAGGTTTGGGGAAGGGGTCGAGGTTGAGGGTAATAGGGTGATGGGCCGCTGGACCAAGTTCTCGAGTCAGCTACCGCCACATCTTCTTTCTTTTTTTTTCCCAGTACCCCTCCGCTCTGGATAGCTTGGGTAGTTGCCTTGATTGCCGAATAGCTCAGGATTTTATCGGATCTGAGCCCCTCTTCAACCATACTTCCCATTTTCACTACCTCGTTAAAAGATTTTCCCACTGCTGATACCAGGTGACCATAGTAAGTAGGCTCCAAAGCCTGCAAGAAGTAGTCAACTATCTCGCTTTCCTTCATTGGAGGATCGATTCTTGCGGCCTGTTCTCTCCACCGAAAACTGTACTCTCTGAAGCTTTCCCCTGGCTTCTTCTCAATTTTGGTCAGTGATAGACGGTCCAGGACAATCTCGAGATTATATTGAAAGTGGCCTGCAAATGCCTGGGCCAAATCATCCCAGGTGTGCCATCGAGCAAGATCTTGCCGCGTGTACCATTCCAAGGCAGCACCACTGAGACTTTGACTAAAGTATGCCATTAATAACTCATCCCTTCCCCTAGCGCCTCTCATCTTACTGCAAAATCCCCTCAGGTGGGCTACTAGGTCACCATGTCCGTCATATAGATCAAACTTGGGTAACTTGAACCCTGTTGGCAGCTGGACATCGGGAAATAAGCACAAATCCTTGTAAGCCACACTGACTTGGCCACCCAATCCTTGCATATTCCTGAAGGATTGCTCCAGGCTTTTTACTTTTCGAAACATCTCTTCCTGTTTCGGATCCTTAAGCGACTTGTCAGTTTCCACCGGGCACTCAAAGTGAGGGGAGTAGGAATATGGCTCAGGAGCTTTAAAGGTAGGCTCATGAGGGTAGTACTGGCTGTCGTGAGTTTGAAACACTGGCTCACTGGAAGATCTTTGCAATGTGGCAGATGGAGGCGCCATAAAGATAGGGGTGATTGGTGGAGGAGGGTTTTGTTTGGGTGGTGGAGCTTGGGGAGGATAGGAGGTGGTGCCATAACTCTGTTGGTAGAAAGGGACAGGTGAAGGTGGATTCATAGGAGGAGGCTCCTAAGACTGAGCCAAAGGTGGGACATATGCTGGATTGGCGGGATAAACTGGCGCCGGCTGACCCTTAGCCCAAGCCTGATGCATCTCGGTCATCTGCTGTCTTAACTTATACATCTCTTCCCTCATTGCTTTGACATCTATCACTTCTGCCTCTTTTGACAGGTCCACGATACTGGTATCTGATTCTTGGCCTGTCATGTTCAGTTTGATTTTTGCCCGGTTGTTGTAGGACTGGGTTGCCAGGATGCCAACTGCCTTTTGTCCTTGTGTTGTAAAGAGGAGTTACCACTTTAAAACCACAAACCAACTACCTTTCTGGAATGACATGACAAAATGAAACCACCACGTTAGCGTTAGGGCATTTAACATATTGGTAACGGCTTTTGATTGGTCGCATGCGTCATCCCGGCTTTTCCTTATTTCCAATTGTAAACTTTCTCTTCCTTTGTTTTTCTTCTTTTTCCTTCTTTTCGTTTTTTCTTCTTTTCACTCTTTCTTCTTCTCACGCTTGCCTTTGTCTTCTTTTGCTCCTATTCTCTCTCTTTCTTGATTTTCTTTTCTTTCTTTCTTTCTTGATTTTCCGCTTTGCCTTTTTGTGGTTTTTCCTCTTTTTTTTTCTTTTTTTTCTTTTTTTTCTTTTCTTTTGGTTATGGTCGAATCGTATGGAGATTGCCTATGTATCATGACCCCGCATGAATCAGACCAAGCGTAGTTCTTGAAGATAAAAGGTAAAAAATAATAAAACCTATTTTGGAACTTTCAATTTTTCACATTAGAACAAACTTTGATTACAATGATTTAAAAACTGACGAACTTAAACAAAACTAACAGACTCTGACAAAAAGACAAAATAAGACTCGAAAATCAAACAACCCACATACTCTAATCAAAATAAATACAAATTCAAAACAGACTGACAGATTCCTTCCCCTATATGCCAATTTTAACCAAATGACTATTTTTGCAAACGTGGCCCCTTCTTAATTTCACATGAATTTTGAGGCCGGGGAGGAGTATTTTATGGCACTTCACAAACTCGTTCGTTCTTTTACAGGAATAGCCTTTCGACAACTGAAAGATACTCTAGGGCTATTTTGGCAAGAACGATTTAAGATGCCATCGAAGTTAGATCGGCTTATTTTGACCAAAATCCAAACGGTATTCACTTGACCAACGACTCTTTTTCTTGTTTTTCAAATTAAAATAAAAGACTTGGTTTTGTAAACACGGCCTTTAAGCACCTCGGGGACGAAGATTTTAAGGCTGCATTGGCTAACTGGCCAAGATCTTGGAAACTGACCAAAAGGTGACTGTTCTTGCAAAAGCAGCCTTCCGGCGTCCCTTTCGGGAATATTTGGCTATTTCTGACAAGAATGGATTCACCTTACTTATTCATGCCAAAATTTATTTGCTACTTTTGCAAAGGGGAGGTTGGACCCGATGAGGGTTGCCTACGTATCTCACATCCGATGAGAATCAAACCTGCGTAGTTCGGGCAAATAAACTAACTATTTTCGAAAACAGGACTCTTTTTGACAAATACACTATTTCGGAAAGCAGGACTCTTTTTTATATTTTCTTTTCAACAAGCTATTTGAAAATAAAACTCTTTTGTTTTCTTTTTCTTTTTTATTGACAAGTAAAACAAACCATTTTTTTTGTAAGAACAAATTTTCATTTTTCCCTTTTTTTTTTTTTTTTTTTTTT